>JAQPPZ010010925.1:0-302691 GCA_028583015.1 Wollemia nobilis
ATTTTTCCCATTACCTTTCTTCCTAGAACCCTGCCTGTTGGTGTATAGGGCTGTATTGGAAGAATCATCCTTGTGAATTTGGCGTGCCTCCTGTTGTTGAAGCAGATTGACCAACTCGATGTAGGTAATTTTTTGTTGAGACACCTGGATGGAGGTTATCAACATATCAAATGAAGAAGGTAAAGCTCTCATCACAAGTTAAATGAGAAGCTTTTCATCCATAGTATCTCCCAAAGAACTCAATTTCTCTTTCAACTCAGACACTCTGCACAGAAAGAGTTCAACTTTTTCACCCTACCTCAAACTTAGGTTATGAAGTTGTTGTTGAAGATGAAGAATGGTGGATTCATTCTTTCCCTCATAGATGGTTCTAAGGGCATCCCATGCCTCTTTACCACTTGCTTTGTCAGCTATATGAGGTTGCACTTCATCTAAAATAGCAAACAAAATGAGCACCTTTGCTCGACTGTCTTTCTTGTCAAAAGCTATCTGATCTGCTAAAGGACCTGTGGATCCTGCTGTTGGTGAAGGCTTGGTTGCTACTCCAGTAACAATATCCCACAAATCTTCCATTTGGAGAATTGCCTTCATCTTATGTTTCCATGGTGTATAATTTGGACCTTTCAATAACTGATGCGGATCAGTCATCAACTTTGCAACAACGGCCATAGTGAAGGTTACTTATATCACCAATTGGTCCCCCTTTCGATATACCTTTTGCTAGGCCAATATACCATACAAAATACCCACCCTTACGTGAGGGAAACTATAGGTATTTAGAAAGATCAACAAAAATCACCCGCCCTTACGTGAGGGAGACTATAGGTAAGTTTTAGAGATCATACGATACGTGGAACATAAGCGGTACTGAAATGGTATCGCCTTGTTGATGGCACATACCATAGAAGATTCTTCTCATGCGTGGGGCTTAACTTCCCCTAAACACTATGAAGAATACTTCGTCAGGATTTACGCCTAAACACAAGTGCGATAAAGGGTAGTGGATGGAGTAAAAAATGCAAAAATGGCTAACTTATCTCTCCCCAACGATTTATAGAGAACAAGCTCAGACGTCGTTGTAGCAGCTATATTAGGCGGCGGATACAGTAGCCAAATCACGACAACTTTACCTGTAAGTGCTGGCCAGAGGTATCACAAATACCGAACGCTGCAGTGCAATAAATTGCACGGATGGGTTTTAATTATTCTAGGGACTTAGGGAGTGAATTTGCTTTTAAGTTTTTAATGTTATAGTGCAAAAATGAAATATGCAACATACAACATAAAAAAACTGCCCACAAGAATAACCCATAAGGTGTCGGTCACAGCCAAAAATGCACCTTTTACAATTCGCCAAATTGCCTTTTCAAAAAATTACTCACAATCCCCCTTTGATTTTTTGAAAAAATATCCCCCCTTAAAAAAATTCCTTTAACAAAGCATTTTCAATAATTATTATATATTTAAAATTAAAATAAATAATTTTAATTTATATAGTTTTAAAACTTATAAAAAAATAAATTAAAATTAAAATTTTAATTTATAAAGTTAAAAAACTATATTAAAAAAATTAAAATTAAAAATTTTAATTAAAAAAATAATAATTAAAAAAAATAACTTTGAAAAATATACCTTACGGGGGAGTTGGCGGGATTTGAACCCCCGACTGCTGGGTTCCCGGAACCCACCACGCAGTTCACTTGCTAGTGAGGCCGTGGGCTGATCTGGGAGGAGAAAGCCCGATCAAGCTTAAAACACCTCCTCTCTGCTTCCCAAGCCCGCTATGGCTACCCCTGCCACCTCCGCAGCCGCCTCCTCTCTGCTTCTCCTCCGCGCAGCTCAATGTCGTGTTTAAAAAAAAAAAAAAAAATGCAGTCCCCGTCCGCGTCGGATCTCCGTCGCACCTTTCCAGCAACCGGGGGGGGTGTTGGGAGCGCGCGCCGGATCACGTCGCGCAAGGGGGGGGCGGTGTTTTTTTTTTTCCAAAATCGGCCCGGTTCGCGCTGCGCGTAGGGGGGGTTTATACCCCACAAATTTCCCGTGTGGGGGAATTTAAAATTCCCTCCGCGCGTTGTACGGGGGAGGGGGTGCTCCCTCCTTCTCCTTCCGCGCGTCATGCTGACGTCGCGTCTGCATGGGGGGGGTTCCCTCCTTCGCCTTCCGCGCGTCGCGCTGACGTCACGTCTGCACGTGGGGGGGGCTCCCTCCTTCTCCTTTCGCGCGTCATGCTGACGTCGCGTCTGCGCGCGAGGGGGTTCCCTCCTTCGCCTTTCGCATGTCGCGACGTCACATCTGCACGCACGGGGGGTTCCCTCCAGCGTCCTTGCATCGTGCTGACGTCGCGTCTGTGCGTGGGGGGGGCAGGGGGGGTCCCTCCTCTGTGTCGTGACGCGATTGCGTATGTGCGTGGAGCGGACCTCCTCGGTCTACGTGCGGGCGTTTTTCCTCTTTTTTTTTTACTGTACGTCGCGCGATTGCGCGCGGCGTATAAAAAAATTTGCCTCTGCAAAAAAAAATCCGCTGCCCAGAAACCTTATCGAACTGGCTTTGATGCCATGTAAAAATCAGGAACTAAATCATATTATTGAGCAGACGTTTAAATAACGATTACAATGCCGTGAATAGCACTGAGCTGAACGACGTAAACAGAGAACTGTTACACTGTTGTAACAGTACGCTAAATAACGAAATAGACAAAGAAGTAAGTACGCTAACATTTACTATTAATTATGATGCATCAAGAGTAGGTGTTGAAGCAATCCTTATGCAAAAAGGATGCCCTATTGCCTTTGAGAGCAAGAAGCTAAAGCCACATAAGAGGAATTACAACACTTATGATAAATAAATGCTTGCTATTATGCATGCATTATCTAGATTCAAGAAATACCTCATTTGTGGTAAGTTTGTAGTCAAAACTGATCACAACAGTTTAAAATACTTTCTGGGGCAGCAAAATGAACTTAATGAAAGACAACAGAAATGGGTTACCAAGCTGCAAGCATTTGATTTTGACATAGAATTTGTAAAGGGAAAGAAAAATACAGCTGTTGATGCTTTGTCCAGGAATCCTACTTTTCATTCTATCTCTGTTATCACTAATGATTTGAAGGTTTCATTGATGGTTGAATATGCTAAGAATGCTTTGGCATCTAGCATATTAGATGGCACATTGGGTGACGACAGGTATGAAGTTAAAGGAGGGCTGATTTATTATAAAGGTAGAATTTTCATAGCTCCAAATTCTAAACTTAAGGAGAAGATTATTGCTGCCATGCATGATGCACCCATGGCAGGCCACCCTGGATTCTTTAAGACATATAGACAAGTACGTGAAATATTCTCATGGAAGGGATTGAAAAATGATGTTCTTGCTCATGTTATGGAGTGCACTACTTGCCAAATGAATAAAGAGGAGCACAATTTACCAGTTGGTCTACTTCAACCATTACCAATCCCAGATCAGAAGTGGGACAACATATCTATGGATTTTATTACCGGTCTTCCTAAAGTGCATGGTAAGGATTGTATTTTTACTGTTGTAGATCGTATGACAAAATATACCCATTTTTATGCCATTTCTATATCATACACAGTTGTTCAGGTGGCTGATTTATTTTTTAGAGAAATCTTTAGACTACATGGCTTGCCAAAAACTATTGTTACTGATAGGGATAGCAAATTTATGAGTAATTTTTAGCAAGAATTATTTAATTTATGTGGCACAGTTTTAACCCCAAGTACAAGTTATCACCCACAGATATATGGCCAATCAAAAATAGTGAACAAATGAGTGGAAGGGTACTTGAGAAACTATGTTTAAGGGTATCAGAGTGCTTGTATTAAGTGGTTGCATTTAGGGGATTTCTACTATAATACGACTTATCACGTGTTAATTAGAATGACTCCATTTATGGCACTATATGGGTATAATGCTCCTACACTTTTTAATTTATTAATTGTGGATATAAGGGTACCTAAAGAAAAATAGTTTATACAAGAACATCAAGAAATTATGAAATCATTGAAGGAAAACATTCAAATGGTATAGAACAGGCAAAAAAAATTTGTTGATCAGCAGCTTACAAAACACTCTTTTGAGGTAGGAGATATGGTTTACTTGAGATTGCAACCATATATGCAATCTACATTGAAGAAGAGTGGTGCAGAGAAGCTTAAACCACATTTCTATGATCTATATAAGGTATTACACAAGGTTGGAGAGGTGGCTTGAGCTTGAGCTTCCACATAATAGCAGGTTGCATAATACTTTCCATGTATCATGCCTTAAGAAGGCTATTGGACAACATGTTAATCCTTCCATTGAATTGCCTCCTTTAGATGATGAGGGAAAGTTAGTCTTGGAACTAGAAACTATACTTGAAACAAGAGAAAGAAATCTGAAAAGAAGGGTCATCAAGGAATACTTGATTAAATGGAAAATTTTACCAGATGAAGATGCCACATGGTAGGGGGCTGAAATTATTTCACACCCAGGACTGCATTGCTTGAGGACAAGCAATGTGAGAGGGAGAGATTTGTAATGAACCTTTTTGGATAAATAGGGTCATGTAAATATTTTATGTAAATATCATCATATTATGTGTGGAGTGTCCTAGCTTAAGGGGATTATGTGGTGTGAGAGATTTGTAATGAACCTTTTTGGAGAAATAGGGTCATGTAAATATTTTATGTAAATATCATCATATTATGTGTGGAGTGTCCTAGCTTAAGGGGATTTATTATTATTGTTGTTGTATGGTGTGAGGAAATTATTATTATTATTAAAATACATTATGTGTGTGTAACTTAAGTGTGGGCCCAACTCAATGAAGAATTATAATATGAGGTCTATATATACATGGAACGCTCATATTATCATTATGTTATTGTTGTTATTGTAAAAATTGGAGAGCAAGGTGTACCCTAGCTCAACTTCTACCAAATTTGGGGGGGTGCTCAAGGTTTGTGGAAGAGAATTCCAATATGGTAGACAAGGCTGATCCTTGCTACCTTGATTGAGGTGTGAATCCACTCAAGGTTCACCTTATGTGCTTAATTAATCATAATTGGGCAGACATATAAAGAATTCAGCCATTTAGGGTATTGACATCATGTTTTTATCATTCATCTTGGCAAAGGATGCCATAAAGAGTGAGAAGTCCCCTCTAGGAAGACTAATTCAATGATTTAAAGTAGAAAATTTGATATCTAGTAGCAATCAACCCATTTGGAGGAGAGAATCAGCAATCTAGTGGCTTTGTGAAGTCCACGTTCCATATTGGATCCCCATATTGCCTTTGTAAAGTGGATGGTGCACTTAAGGAGGGTTGTTTCAGCATAGTGAAGATAAATGTTGGCAAATTTTAGATTCCAATGCAGATTAGAAACCAAGACGAACATACGTTCCCATTACAGGGATAAAATATCAGAGTTTGGAGGTTAATTCCAGTAGTTTGGTAGTCTTTCATACCCATATCCTAGTATTAGCCACACTTCAGCAGATTCATGATGTTTCTACAAGTTATTTTTGTGTCCCAGGTTCAACGTCCCATATACAGTTTGTTATAATTATATTTTGTGAGTAGTATTGGTCAGATTTGTGATTTTTAGTCTTCTACAGCTCCGAGGAGTGTGATTTCTTATTTGTATGTGTTGATCTATGTTTTATCATTGTATTTCTATTTTTGGATTTTCAAGAAAAATAATAAAATTTCAAGAATATTTCAATTTCGGAATTATCTGCAAGATTTGTGTATTTGGTATTTCCTTTTATATTTTATCTCATTACAATGAACTTCTAAATAAAAACAAGAATGTTGTAAACATGGAACCTCCTACAACACCCAAAGATGCATAGAATAGAACAATGCTTTAACAAAAAAATGGTGACTTGTATGGAAGGTGCAGTAAAATGATAGCCTATGGGGGATAACTCAAAATGCTAAAATGAGTTCACTGTATCCTCTCATGATAATATGTGGTATTATCTAAGACCTACTATCGACATACCCATGCTTTTGCTTCACCCTCAAGCGATATTAGTTAATAATGATAGTTACCATATTCACTAATTATGTAAGCCTTGTGAACGAAGGCTTCTAACTCTATCCCACTTTGAAGGCTCATTTCGATGATGAATTTTGGAAGACCAATCTCAAAAGTGAGGGATTTTCCAATGATGAAATCCAAAAAACTGTTCCTATGGGGCTACTAGGTGTCTAGGGGGTGAGCTGGTGGAGGGTAAGACTCCTACCTCACTAGTCTTGAGTGATGGATTGGGGATGAAATCCAATCTCACCATTGTATGTACCATGTGAGTGTGTGGGTTTAAGTTGTTTAGCGATGATGTGAAAGTAAAGTGCAACTAATTAAATGCCTTTTTGAAAATAAATCTAGGGCTAGATGCATCTTTTGAAAATAAACTAAGTTTCTAATTGCCTTTTTAAAAAAGAGAATCTAATCCTAGATGCTTTTCTAAAAATAAAATGGATCTAGGAAAGCATGAAAATAGGTAAACTAGAATACATGAGAAGGAAGATGAACTATATATATGTATTAGAAATAATTGCAAGTTCTAATTTAGATGTTTATATAAATACAATGCAAGATACCTTGAGGGTTTGGAAAGCAATAAAAATTCCTTAACCTAGATGTGTTGTGAAAAGTAATGCAAGTGATGTGAGAAGAATTTAGCAATTATATATTAGAAGAAATGATTGAAAGGAGAAGCAAATTGAAAATGCCCTTTTGAAGGAAACAAAGAGGATTTGCAGGGTGATGTAAAAGTGAATTTGAATCTAACCCTAGATGCAAATTTGAAAAACAAAAATTGAGTAATGTGAAATGTGATTTGTCAATTTGAATTGGAATAAAAGCTGAAATCTAATATTACATGTAAATGTAAAGAAATACCTACTCTAAACGCGCTTGAAAGAAAAAATGAAAAGAGGTAAAGAAAGACATCAAGAAATTTACAAAATTCAAATCTAATTGTGTTTGAACATAATTATAAAAATGAACTATTATAACTATGTTTACATCAATTCGAAATCCTAATTTGCTGTATTTAAATTAGGATTTTGATATACTAACATAGTACATGTACTAGAGAACTAGTTTTGCAAATAAATGAGATCACGGATGGTACTAAGGAGAATACTTGTGCTCTGAGGTGCAATTTGACTTTTCTAAAGCTTTTGTTGTGACTCCTTGTTGTTTTGGGGTCTATAGAGCAGTTTTGTTAGAAATCATAGGTCAGGGGTGAACCCTATTTAGGAGCCTGAAACTCCTATTCTGTTAACCTGAAAGGTGTCTTAGGGTTTTAGGGATCTTGTAACAGTCATAGAAAACCAAAATTATATCATATTTGCAGTAAAAGAACCTAATATAATCTATTTTGGGTGGTCCCACGGGGCGTTCCAGAATGAAGCGTACCAAAGGCTACCATTTGATCAAGCAAATTAACAATGACAAATTAACATGCTCAAAAATACTTTCAACTCATTTTATTAATAATTAAATACAATATTATAGGGTGATTTTTTTTTCTCAACAAGATGCGAAGCACTCTGATGGTTTCTCTTGGGGCCCCTCGAATGTAGGTGGGTTTAAATGTGTGTGAGCCATTTTTGTGTGTTGTTGCTACTATTGTGTTTGTTGTTGAAATATGTGTATGATATTGTTGGAGGACCTGCAAAACAATTTTAGTTCATTTGGAAACCTATCATGGATTAGGCCCCATATTGATTAAGACAAAATGACATTAAAAACATGAAACAAAACCTGAAATGAAGTGTAAATGTTATATAAACATGAAATAAAGGTTACTTGAGGTTTCTACTACTGTAGATCAGCTGTACGACCATATTGTAGGGCAGGGGACAATCTGGAACTCGAATTCGTAGTTAAGGGGGTGAATCCAACTACAAGTGGCTTCTAGTGGAGATACTTTATTCGGATGGGCTCCTGGGGTGCTTGGATGTTGTTTGTATCATCCACAATCAAAATAAGGTATTCTAGCGAGATTTTGGTAGTTTTTATAAGTTATCTAAAAGGGAGAGGGAGATAATGAGAGGGGGGCCCTCTATTTATAGGTAAAATGAGTTTAGGAGAAGGGGTTAGATAGACCAACCCTTAGGATTACTCCATGCTGGAGTTAGGTTAGGGTTTTGACTAGGTGTCAAATCCTCATAGCCTAGAGAAATATCTCATCCTCACACATGTGTGAGGAGAGATTAGGGATGACTAGGGTCAGTTAGATCCTAGGTTAGGTTAGGGTTTCCCTAAATATCCTAACTAAGTGGGTGCACACATGTGTGAGGGAATAATTAGGACTAATTTGGGTTTAGAATCCTAATTAACCTTTTTAAGTCATAAAGTACACTTAAGTGAAGTGACTTTACAATTAGAAATTCAATTAACTTAATTAGGAGTTTTGGGAAGTAATAGTCCCATGGCATCCTAATTAGGTGTAGGAAAGAGCTTAGGTGGCCTTAGGGAACTGATAGGTGACCTCGTGATAGATAAGATATAGTTAGGTCATGAATTGTGTAGTTTAGTAGGGTTTCATGCCTATAGACCAGTGAAATGGCCTACATAGATCTACGATAATCTAGAGTGGCCTACGTTGGTCTAGAGTGGTTTACAATGGTCTACAATGGTCTACGCTGGTCTATAATAACCTAAAAAGCTCTAGGATGGTCTATGCAAACCTACAAGTGTCCAGATAAATTTACAAGTAGCGGTAGACATGTGCGACTTGTGGGTATCTACAAGCTTATTGTAGTTCTTTGAATTTCTTCAATAGTACTTAAAATCATCAATTAATTAGATATATGGAGGGTAAGGATTCCATTTATATTACATGACATTTGGTTTCATAAGTACTTTAATAAAAGTGTGGAAGAGTGTCCCAGAGGGGATAGCGCAACGGTTCGGGTTTTGACTCTTCTTTAGGAGGTCCAAGGTTTGGGGTGGGTGTGTTTATGATTGTATATAACAACAAAAAAAAACTAATTAATAATAATAATAATGTTGTTGTCTTTTTTATTTAAAAATAATAATAATTAAAAACTAATTATAAATTATTATTTTATTTATTATGCTTATATTAAATAAGATAATAATCAATACTTAATTACATTTAAATATAAATATAATAATTTATATTAATAAAATATAATTTATAATGATAATAATTAAAATTAAATAAAAATATTATCTCTTATATTTATTTAAAATAAAATGATAATTAATAATAAATTAACTTTAATTATAAAAATAATTGTTAAAATAAAAAATAAATATTAAAAAATTTAAATCATAATTAAAATTATTTGAAATTGAATTTAATTATTGTAAAAGAATATATTTTAGAATTTATCCATAAATAAGAAACCGAGTATTAAGGTGGAGAGAAATTCTATCTTAGTAACATTGAACTAGAAACCGGTTGAAAAAGAAACACATTGGAATGAACAAGTTAAAAAATAGGGTAATAAGAAATGCACATACCTTTTCTATTGAGAAGTATTTATAGAAAGAAGTATTAAAAGTACAAATTAGTTTTATAGAAATATTACAAATGCGAAGTACTTTTCTACAAAGACAACTCCTCCTAGCATAATTATTGTAATAGCAAACGAAAACGTTGGTGGGCTCAAACAGGCGAGGACAGGACTACCACAAATTCTGCGACCAGTGGGACCACAAAGAAACAAACGTTGATTTTAACATTTGGTCCATTATCTAAAACCAGTGGGACCATCGCCACAAGCCCTATGGCACACCTTGACCACATAACACCCCAATTGTAGATAAGCTATTTAAAGTAATTGCGGCCGCGCCACACAATATTCTGAAAACAGGGAAACACCATACAAAACGCAAGGTCCAAAATAATGGACCGTCCTTGTCCTCGGCCAGATCCCTCTTGTCTCCTGCTTACATAAATTAAAATTAAAATAGTACTACGCAGAAAAGGATTGCTTTGTCTAAATTAGCTCCACCTGTACGAGTACGGGAGGGCAGGGATCCACTTTAATCCCCCGGGACGAAACGTCCACCCTTCTTCTTGTTCTTATAAGAACAGGAAAATAATTTAATCAGTACAACGTCGACAGGTTTGGTAGGTCTACCACTAACATAATTTTCAATGTCCTAGTTTTTTTTGTTTTTCCGCTTCAAACGTGTTGTTTCGTGGGGACAGGCCTTTACCGCGTGATGATCAATCGTACTCCCACGAACCAGAAAAGCAAAGGTTGAACAGGAGTCGTAGTGAGGGAAAGCCAATAACTATAACTGCCTTGATTTTGAGGTTGAAGCAAAACAGCCGGAACCTTGAATGTTTTCAACAGTGTTTGGTGAAATGGGTAACATAATTGCGTCTTTTAAAAAGATTTATAATTTTTAGGGGATTTATAATTTTTTCAAAAAGTTATAGTAAAAACAATTATCTGATTATATGAAAATTATACTTAAAATTTCAAGCTATAAAAAACAGTAAAGTAATCGTTTTTTTTTTTTTTTGTTATTGAGAGTTATAGTAAAAACATCTGATTATATGAAAATTATACTTAATATTTCAAGCTACATTAAAACAGTAAATGTAAAGTAGTTTAATTACAAGATTTTGTCCATATAAAAGTTACTTTTAAAAATGAGTAGCTTAATGTGGCTTGATTACCAGACTTTATCTACATAAAAAATACTTTAAAATCATCTTTGCCATTTTAACCTATTTAAAAGAAACAAATGTAAAGTAGTTTGATAGGAAGATTTTTATTTTGATTTTATTTTTTATAAAGTTATTTCTTTTGATAATAGAAATTAATGCTATCTTTATTTTATGAAAAAATATTTTAACTTTCTATTATCTCTTAAGAAGAGAATTAAGTCTAATTTAAATCCATTGATAGAGAGGATTTGAAGAAGATAGTGTTTGGAATGAGTATAGGAAAAGTCATGTCTAGATGGCTTCCTAATTGAATTTTTTAGATATTTTAAGATAACTTGGAGGAGGATGTAATGGATATTATAGAGGAGTTTAAGGGTAGTAAAATAATGCTTAAAGCATTAAATTAGATGTTTATTGCCTTAATTCCAAAAGAGGAGGAGGGCGTGCATATTTTAGATTAGAGATCTATCATGTTATGCGATGTGAAGCAAAACTAAGATAACACACAGAAAATCTCACGAAAACACAAAAAAATTCATGAAAATTTCATTAACAGAGGTCTCCAATTCGCAAAAATATAGAAGATACAATAATGGCCAACCCCTGTTACAATGCATGAGTTGTTTCTTATAGCGGACCCGATCCATTTTCGACATAATTACACTGAATGCGAAGTTGCTTCTAACCGTCCACACGAATGTTCTGTCGCCGCCTGCAAAATGCTGCCAGGTGTCTCCAATCAGCATGGCATGTAGTGGCGGAGTGTTCTATAGTCGCCTGTCCATCCACCCTCTGAATCATCATTCCCAGGAGTGCTCTAAAGACACCTGCGTTGCTGCCACGTGCCCTTCTGCAACGACCTCTACAGCCGCCTGTCCGAGTGGAGTCGTGAACGGCCTATCGCTTTCTCTCCTTTGGGCCACGAAAACGTGACACGTCATGAAATCGTGACACCCTGGCCCTCCGTACTCCCCTTCTACCTTAGGGTCATGAAATCGCGACATCTTTGCCTTCAGCATTCATTTTTCGCCTTCGAGTCACGAAATTGCGTCGTCTTTTCCCTTCGACGCCCATCCGTAAAATGTGTCACAAAATCACGACAACTTGCCTCCCTAGTGCATTTGCGCAAAATGTGTTGCGAAATCGTGACAACTTGTCTCCTCTGCGCCCTTTCACAAAATGTGTCGCAAAATCATAACAACTTTCCTCCCTGGCGCCTTTGCGCAAAATGTGTCATGAAATCGTGACAACTTGTCTCCTCTGTGCCCTTCCGTAAAATGTGTCATGAAATCATGACAACTTTCCTAACGTGTCACGAAATCGCGACAACACTTCCTCCTGGCGCTCCTTCGTAAAATGTGTCACGAAATCGCGACAACTTTTCCCCTTGGCACATCTACTCAAAAAGCATCATGAAATCATGACGATTCTTCACCTTGGAGCCCATTCTTCAAAAGTGTCACGAAATCGTGACCGCTTCGCCCCTTTTGCGCCTTTCCTAAAAAGGTGTCATGAAATCATGACAGTTTCGGCCTCCGGCGCCTTTTCTCAAGAAGTGTCACGATATCGTGACAGTTTCAGCCCTTGACTCCTTTTCACAAAAAGTGTCACGAAATCATGATAGTTTCGGCCCTTGGCTCCTTTTCTGAAAAAGTGTCGTGAAATCGCGACAGTTTCGACCTTTGGCGCCATTTCACAAAAAGTGTCGCGATATCGCGATAGTTTTGGTACTTAGAAAAATAAACATTTTTGGACGATGCAAGATTGCTCTTCCACCTCTGGATGCTCCTGCATCAGACACTCGGGGTGAATTTGAGAAGTGACCTTCACTTCTGATCTATCTGAGGTAGACCCAGGCGGTCAACCTCTGCCTTTGACAACCAAGTTGCATCTTCTATGGGCCTGCCCTTCCACTTGACCAAATACTTAGAATAACACCTATTTTGAGTACTTCAGCCTTCACGTGTATCAAGGAATTCTTCTATCTCATCTGCAACTGGGATGGCTACTGGAATGCTCCACAAATCTGGACTGGGTGTCTCACTACTACCTCCTTCATGGTACTCGACCAAATCCGAAATGTTAAAAATGGGTGAGATGTTAAGTTCACTCGGCAACTCCACCTCGTATGCATTGCCCGAATCTCATTTTCCAATGATCCTACATGGCCCAAACTTCTTCATTTTTAGCTTGTTATAGGTCTTGGCAGGAAACCTCTCTTTCCTTAGATGGACCATGACAGAATCTCCTACTACAAACTCCTTAACCCGGTGCTTCTGGTTTGCCCTGGCTTTATACTGAGTATTCATCTTAGCAATGTGCCTTGTCACCTCCTCATGCACTCCCTTCAGGTGTTCAGCAAAGTCTTCTGCCTCAGCACTGCATTTTTCTCTTGTATCTATTCTTCTCAACTCTAAAGCATTTCTTGGGCTACTCCCATAGATTATCTGGAATGGCGATTTATTGGTACTCCTGTTGACTGAGCTGTTATAAGCGAATTTTGCCTTCGGCAAAACTAGATCCCATCCCTTGGGCTTGTCTCCGACCAAGCATCTCAGTAGATTGCCTAAACTCCTATTCACCACCTCTGTTTGGCCATCTGTTTGGGGGTGGTATGCAAAACTGAATTTTAAATCCGTCTTCAGTTTCTTCCATAGGGTTCTCCAGAAATACCCTACAAATTTGGTATCTCTATCCGAAACAATGCTCCTTGGCAGCCCATGAAGGTGTACCACTTCCTTGAAGAATAGACCAGCCACATGGACCGCATCGCTAGTCTTCTAGCATGGAATGAAATGAGCCATTTTCAAAAACCTGTCCACTACCACAAATATGGAGTCGTGTCCCCTCTGTGTCCTGGGTAAACCAAGAACAAAATCCATGCTAATATCCTCCCATGGCCTTTCAGGTATAGGTAGTGGTTGATATAAACCAATAGGTTGCCTCACACCTTTTACCATCTGGCATATCCTACAACTTTGCACAAATTTTGCCACATCTTGTTGCAATTACGGCTAGTAGTAGTTTTCACTAACAAGTGAGATGGTCTTGTCTCGACCAAAGTGTCCAGCTAAACCTCCACTGTGCTTTTCCTTGATGAGATTCTCCCTCATTGATCTCCTTGAAATGCATAATTGGTTCCCTCTAAATAGCATTCCATCTTGAATCAAAAAATTTAACCACTTAGTCCTGTCCAATGTAACAGGTGCAGTGCAGGCTTTCTAAGCTTCTATGAAGTCTGGGTCTGCAGGGTATAAACCCTTGAGCTCAGCAAACCCTACAACCTCCACCTTCATCTCCATAAATAAACATTGCTTCCTACTCAAGGCATCCACAACTCTGTTGGACCTTTCGCTTCGATGCTTCAGCACAAAGGTATAGCTCTATAGGAACTCAACCCATTTCAGGTGTCTCTGATTCAATTTCCCTTGGCTATTAATATACTGTAGTGCCTGATGATCAGTATAAAGGACAAACTCCTTTGGCAACAAATAATGCCTCCATTTCTTATGAACCTGAACTATGGCATAGAACTCCTGATCATATACCGAATACTTCCTTCTGGCATCATTGAGCTTCTCGCTAAAATAAGCAACAGGCTTACCCTCTTGGCTCAATACGGCCCCTATGGCACTACCACTCGCATCACAGTCTACCTGAAACACTTTGTTAAAATCTAGAAGTGCCAAGATAGGTTGCTCTATGACCTTCTTCTTCAGCATGTCAAAGCTTTTGTCTTCTCCAGCTGTCCACTTGAATTCTTTCTTGTTCCCCCTCATTGTCTTCGTAAGGGATGCGCAAATACTGCTGAATTTTCTAATGAACTTTCTATAGAAACTGGCCAGACCGTGAAACGATCTCACCTCAGTCATGCTTCTTGGAGCAGGCCATTCTATGATAGCCCTCACCTTTTGGGGGTCCATTTTGAGACCATCTGTTGAGATAACAAATCCCAGGTATACTAGCTCCCTCTTCACAAAGTTACACTTTTTTAGATTTATTAGCGACTGCTCCTCCTGTAGTTTCTCAAAAACCCTCCTGATGTGCATTAGGTGTTCCTCCAGGGTTCTTCTAAAAAACAAGATATCATCCAAGTAGACAATAACAAATTTTCCTAGAAACTCCTTCAGGACTTCATTCATTAATCGCATGAAGGTACTCGATGCATTGGTTAGCCCAAATGGCATGACCAACCACTCATACAACCCCTCTCTGGTTTTAAAGGCTATTTTCCACTCATCCCCTTGTCTAATATGGATCTGATGGTAACCACTTTTTAGGTCAATCTTCGTGAAGTACTCAGCTCCACTTAAGCAATCCATGATATCATCCATCCTGGGCAATGGGAATCTGTATTTGATAGTGATCTTGTTAATTGCCCGAGAGTCTATGCACATTCTCCATTCCCCATCCTTCTTGGGTGCTAGCACTGTAGGTATTGCACATGGACTAAGACTCTCCCTAATCAATCCCTTCTTTAGCAGATCTTGAACCTATCGGTTTAACTCCTTAGTTTCTATAGGCATCATTCTGTGTGCAGCCTTATTTGGCAAGCTCGATCCAGGCACCAAATCTATGTGGTGACTGATCTTCCTAACAGGTGGTAAACCTTCAGGAACATTATTAGAAATGATATCTAAAAACTCCTCCAATAGTCCCATGACTTCCACTGGAGTTTCCTTGCATTCTTCTTCCCTGACCCTAGGGATTATTGCATAGCACATATGATCTGGCTTCAGGCCCTCCAAAAATATTCTTCCATCAACTAGACAGACTCGTGCACTGCTGCATACCTTCTCATCCACCTCCTTCAGGGGTTTCAACTTATGTCGAACTCCATTTTTTGACAAGGAATATGTATTAGCTCGACCATCATGTACATCACTTCGATCAAACTACCATGGTCTCCCCAGCAACAAGTGACATGCATCCATAGGCAAGATGTCACATAAGACCTCATCTCGGTAAGTTCCAATGTTGAACTTCACCAGGCATTGCTCACTGACTAGCACCCGATGGTCCTTTTGCAACCATGCAATCCGATAAGGGTGCGGGTGTTTTCTCCTCTCCAGCTGTAGCTTGGCAACCATCTCCTCAGAAACCAAGTTGTTAGTGCTGCCATTATCAATGATGATACTATAGACCTTGCCTGCGCACTTGCATCTTGTTCAAAATAGACTGTTCCTCTGGTCTGCCTTCTTTTCTTCATTCAACAAGACCCTTTTGATGATCATCGCTTCTCCTCTTTTTGCTTCCTCAGAGTGCTCAGATTCTACACCTTCATCTGCTACAATAGCTCGGGCCTGACCCTCAGATATTTGATTTGGCCTTTCTTGATGCTGCGGGTAGTTGTATGCCCGATGTCCTTCTTCTTTGCAGTTGAAGCAAGTTCCTCGAAAGACACCCCTTCCAAACCCTCGCCCAAGCCTACCTCTTCCCCTCGGGTAGTTGTTGTTCTGATTGCATGGGCATTGGGTATTCTCCTCTTTCTCCTCTTTTTATTTTTGGCTATTGCTTGCTTCACCAGTCTTCCCCAAATCTTTGTATCTTCCTCCATTGGTTCTTCCACCAGTTCTTCCACCCCTGTCCCTTCCTCTTTGTTTACCATCAAATCTCCTATTCAGTTTCTCTTCCACTTTTAATGCAAACTGGTATGCATCCTCCACCGTGCTCATCCTAACCAGCCCCAGTTCTTCTTGAATGCTGGTTCGCAATCCATTGATGTATCGTGCGACTTTCTCCTTATTCGCCTCAGAATGGCCAATTCTAATCGAGATCTGATAGAACTCTTTCGTGTACTCCTTGACATATTTACTTGCTTGTCTAAGACTCTGCATCTTTCTCAACAAATCCAACTCATAATCTATAGGGATGAATTGCCTTTTCAACTTCTCTACCATCCTATCCCACCTGGTGATCTTTTCCTTTCCCCTCCTATTCCTTTCTATCTGTACCCCTTTCCACTAGATGCTAGCATGTCCTTTCAGCTTTGTTTTCACGAACCTGATCTGATTTGGGTCTGAGATCTCTTCATACTCGAAATACTCCTCCATGTCGTTGATCCAATCTATCAACTCCTCGAGGTTGAGATTCCCAGAATAAGTAGAGACATTGAACTTTGGCTTCTTCCCGATCTGGGATATGGCCCTATACAGCCTAGCCTCTACTGGATCCAATGCTTCTTCCTCATCATATGGACCCTCTTCTTTCCAAACTTCATCTTCACTGGGTTCCTCCCTTCTTGGCTCAACTCCTCTTCTGATTTCCTCCTGTAGGGCTTCAACTTGCCTCTACAAGGCTCTAAGATCGACCTCTGCTTGCCTGTTCCTCACACCACCATGGTTCCTACATGGGGGCATCCTGTTCGCTTCCTCACACCCATAACCACAATCCTGGTGCAAACTGTCTCACTATCGGTGATCGGTTTGTGCACTCAGAACCTTCTGGCTCTAATACCACTTGAAGTAGAACTAAGATAACACACAGAAAATCTCACGAAAACACAGAAAAATTCATGAAAATTTCATTAACAGAGGTCTCCAATTTGCAAAAATATAGAAGATACAATAATGGCCAACCCCTGTTACAATGCATGAGTTGTTTCTTATAGCGGACCCGATCCCTTTTTTACATCATTACACTGAATGCGAAGTTGCTTCTAACCGTCCACACAAATGTTCTGTCGTCGCCTACAAAATGCTGCCAGGTGTCTCCAATCAACATGGCATGTAGTGGCGAAGTGTTTTGCAGCTGCCTATCCACCCACCCTATGAATCATCATTCCCAGGAGTGCTCTGAAGACACCTGTGTTGTTGCCATGTGCCCTTCTACAACGACCTCTGCAGCTGCCTGTTTGAGTGGAGTCATGAACGGCCTGTCGCTTTCTCTCCTTTGAGCCATGAAAATGTGACACATCATGAAATTGTGACACCCTGGCCCTCTGTACTCCCCTTCTGCCTTAGGGTCACGAAAACGTGACATGTCACGAAATCACGACATCTCTGCCTTCAACATTCATTTTTCGCCTTCGGGTCGCGAAACCGTGACAGGTCACGAAATCGTGACGTCTTTTCCCTTTGATGCCCATTCGCAAAATGTGTCATGAAATCACGACAACTTTCCTACCTGGCACCTTTGCGCAAAATGTGTCTCGAAATCATGACAACTTGTCTCCTCTGCGTCCTTCCACAAAATGTGTCATGAAATCGCGACAACTTTCCTCCCTGGCACATTTGCGCAAAATGTGTCGTGAAATCGTGATAACTTGTCTCCTCTGCGCCCTTCTACAAAATGTGTCACAAAATCGTGACAGCTTTCCTCCCTGGAACCTTCACTCAAAACATGTGGTGAAATCGTGACAACTCTTCCTCTTGGCGCTCCTCCGCAAAATGTGTCACAAAATCGTGAGAACTTTTCCCCTTGGCACCTCTACTCAAAAAGTGTCACGAAATCATGATGATTCTTCACCTTGGAGCCCATTCTTCAAAAGTGTCATGAAATCGCGACCGCTCCGCCCCTTTTGTGCCTTTCCCAAAAAGGTGTCACGAAATCACGATAGTTTCGGCCTCCGACGCCTTTTCTCAAGAAGTGTCGCGATATCACGATAGTTTCGGCCCTTGACTCCTTTTCACAAAAAGTGTCACGAAATCACGACAGTTTCGGCCCTTGGCTCCTTTTCTGAAAAAGTGTCACAAAATCGCGACAGTTTCGGCCCTTGGCTTCTTTGCTGGAAAAGTGTTGCAAAATCGTGACAGTTTCGGCCCTTGGTGCCATTTCACAAAAAGTGTCGCGATATCACGACAGTTTTGGTACTTAGAAAAATAAACATTTTTGGACGATGCAAGATTGCTCTTCCACCTCCGGATGCTCCTGCATCATGATGTCATATACAAAATAATCACCATAATGGCTGAGTAGCTAAAACCTATCCTAGATAACATTATCTCCTCAAAACAAGGGGTTTTGTAGAGGGTATGAAGATCTTGGATGGTGTGGTTCTATCTTAGTAGGCAACCCACTCAATGCAAAATTCTTGCAATAGAGGAATGTTCATAAAATTGGATATGACAAAGTCTTATGATAGGATCGAGAGGAGCTTCTTGTCAAATATGATGGAAGTTTTTGGCTTCTCTTAGGATTGGATAGAGTGGATCATGAGTTGTGTCCCCACTCTAACATACTTAGTGTTAATCAAAGGTCTTTTTTCATAATCATTTGGAGCGACTAGAGGCCTTTGACAAGGAGATCCTTTTTTCCCTTATATTTTTCTCATATTGGTTGAAGGCTTAGGTAGACCTATCTTGAGGAGAAGACAACATGGTTTTCTCATAGGTATCAAGGTGGGTAAGGAGGTTTTGATTCACCTAAAATTTATGTATGTTACAATATTTATGAGAGTGGCCAATCTTAGGGAAGAAAGAATGATCAAAGATACTCTTAATATATTTTTTAAGGCCACATACCAAGTCATCAATGATAAGAAATCTAAAGTGGTTTTCCTCAGTCTTGATCGAAGGATTTAGGATATAATTTTAAATATGTTAGGACTCATGAGGACTTATCTCCTAATGGTTTATTTTGGGGTCCCTTTTCATTTTAAAAAATTAAAGATAGTTGTTTGGAGGAATATTTTAGACTATATCAAAGAAATAATTATCCATTGATCTCACAAATGGTATCTTATGGGGATAGATTAACTTTGTTTACAACCAATAATTCATGCCATGCCAATATATAAATTTTCTATCATTGCTACCCCACATACCATATGGAAAGAGTTGGACAAGATGACAGACAAATTTTTTTGTGGATAAACAAAAGGAGAGAGGAAATGGGTATTAGTATGCTATGACAAAGTAAATCAACCAAAGGCGAAGGGAGGTTTGGGCCTGAGGAGATTTGAGCTAAATGATAAAGCTTTATTAGAGGTGGGTCTCCCAACCAAGTTATTTATTCAATAGAGTATTAACTAGTAAATATTTGGGACATGTGAACTCGAATGAGGTTATTCATTCCCTTTGGATGGTAATGGGTCCTTAGTGTGGCAGGTACTGAAGCTAGGATCTCAATTAGTGAAAGATGGATTATTTTAGAAAGTAGAGAGAAGAGAGAAAGTATTATTTTGGATAGATTCATGGGATCAATACCCACCTATCATAGTTGAATTCCTAGAACTATAACTAGTAAAAAACCATGAAAAGTAGGGTTGAATAAAGTTTAAAAGTTATTTCAACACCATACAACTAGGGGATTATATTTTAAGCAACTTAAGAAGTTGTACAAGTGGCAAATTATAGTCCCTTAAAAATTGGCACCTATCATGACTAAAATCTTGCTAGAAATATTTTATCATAGGTAGGGATGAGGAGGATGAATTAGCTTTACACTATGGGAGCCTTAAAATCTACACAATGAAGGATGGATATAAAATATCCTTCTAGAAACTCCTCCTCATGCTACATGCATATCAAGTTGAGAGTTAAATAAATATTGGGTAGTCCAAGGGTTGACCAAAATTAAACTTAATTGTCTAGTAGTTCATCAGAAATGGAATTCTTATGTTTGATAATTTGAGATGCAGGTGAACCATTAGCCCATCCCAGTGTGTTTTATGCTATAAAAGTGAGGAACATCTGACCATTTTATTATTGTGTGCCCATTCATGCACTAGATCTAGGATAAATTATTTCTAGATTATAAAAACTAAACCAACAATGATTTGAATTAGATTAATATTTGGGAAATATGGAAGAGGGGTAGATTTAAATATGAAGCTCTTTGTATTTAGTGGAAGCTTGGATTAAATTTTATTTGGTGATAATTGTGGATAGAAGTATTTTTAAATAAAAATTTTTATCCTTGGATGATATCTAGCAAATCACTTAGAGCAAACTCACCAAAATTATGACACTATATGCTAAATAGAAAACCTTGGATGATATAGGGATGATGGATAAGGAAGCGGAAGTGAAAGAGGGATAAGATAGAGCTAGTTAGAAAATACCTTAGAAGGTTGGATTAAAATTAATACTAATGGAGCAACAAAAGATAATCTAGGTAGAGCTAGAATTGGAGTGGTCTATAGGAATCATGTTGGGACAATGCTTTATTGGATACTATAGGGTATGAAAAATATAATGAACAATGAAGAAAAAGTTATAGCTATCAAATTTGCTTCTATTTGAGAAATAAGAAAATGTTATAGGAGGATAATCATATAGTTAGATTTTCAAATTTTGGTAGTAGCTTTGGATTGCATGAGGAATTTTTCTTTGGATACATGGAGGTTAAGGATTATTTTCACCCATATTAAGGAGTTGTAGAGGTAATTAGATGATGTGACCCCAATTTCTATGGGTAGAACTCAAAATGCAATGGAAGACTTCTTAGCTAAGATAAGTAATAAGAAAGAGGTAGGGGTTTAGTGGTATAATGCCATGGCTATTGATGATGAGAGAATTACAAGGCTTCGTCTACATAAAAAATACTTCTTTTGATATGTAAAAAGAGGTTCTACTTTTTTAAAAATAGCTTTGATATTTTAACCTATATAAAAGAAACAAATGTAAAGTAATTTCATAGTAAGAATTTTTCTATATAATATTATTTCTTTTGATAATGGAAATTAAGGCTATCTCTACTTTGTAAAAATCTGCTTTAACATTTTAACCTATATAAAAATGATAAAACAATTTTTAACATCCACAAAGTTTTATAGGTTATATAAAATGATTCTTATGGAGAATGTTGTTTTTTTATAAAGATGATGTGTAATTTTACCCCTTCAAATTTGAATCTTCACCTTATCCACTTAAATTATATAGACAAAATTTTAATGTCTTAGCCTAATAAAATATCTTGATATTTTTCTAATATAACTCCTAAAAAAATTCAAATAATCCACTTTAATTTTTTGGTTAGATTAAAGGAAAGAGGGTTTTGAAAGGATTCCTTAAACCTTGTACATCAACTCCAAATGGAGATCAACCTAGAGAAAAGCATACACCACACAAAGAAACCACCCAAGCATGATGCCTACAACAAAAACACACCATACACAAACAATAAGGAAAATGGACACATGTACTAGACAAAAAGAACGTCACCATAGAGCAACTCGACCAGCAACAAGAAATTGCATGAGCTAGAGCGTGGAATTAGCCTCCTCCAATTTCTTTTGGATATCACCCAACTACTTGTTAATGTCCATAGATACCTCAAAAATCAGATTAATGTGGCCCATGCAAGTAATATGTTTGGCCTCTACTTCATTAAACTTAAGAAGAAAATAGTTTTGTTTATCCAAAACAGACGCAAAAAGGGGACCAGGAGAAAAGAAAAAGATGAGAAAACTGAGTCCCAATGAAGCTAACCATCAAAGATCCTCGAATACTAAGAACACAATCTAAAATTACCACTTGGTGGGGATCATAAATCAAACTGGTATGAGCATACAAAATGATATTGAAGCATAATTCCAACCCATACTTGTTTCGAAAGTCCATAGAGTAACTACACATGATCAACAATTTAAATTTTAGACCCTCCATATCACACACCAATGGCTTCAAGAACGTGACCTAATCCAAACCACACAGGTAACATCTATTAACCAACACCATCCCATGCTTCTGAAGGTTTTTCACCATCAAAACCTTGTCCTGGAGATCCAACCAAAAGAAAAAAATAATTTTGGAATCATATGATTAACCCAAAATTTACTAAATAATCCACTTAATTTTAATTTTAAATTGTATACTTAATTTTTGGATGCCTTGTCCTAATAAAAAATCATGTGTCACCTAAATACAAAGGAAGAAACAAAAGAAATATAGAATTTGCATCAAGGAAAAAAAAAATAAACATGAACAAAATAAAACAAAATACATGTGGTATTATATTGCATGGATACAATTTGTTGGCCTTTAGATTACATTAGAAATATATAATACCTCAAATTTTCCAACATATTTTACCTTCTTGGTACCAAAGGTGATTTATCTTTTTGGAACAAAACCAAATTGCATGAAATCTCTAACACCACATGAAAATATTCTTCTTTAAATAACTTTCTAATCACGTGTGTGTTTCTTTTTTTAGGTAAGGTCAAGAATTCCATAGGGACTTCATGGAATACCAATATTTATTGGTGTAATATCTCAGATACTATCTTTATCTTTGGGAATAGAGTCTACATAATGGGGACCTTCAGGGAAAAAATTTCAAAACTATTGGTCATCCTCATCTAACTTTTTGTGGTAGTATCCCTAGAAACTTCTTCCACTCATTATTATCCAAAAATTACAATGATCCAAGTTCTTCCACCCCCCCATTAGGTCCTCAAAAGTATTTTATGACAATTCTTCTTTCTTGGCAACTAGCTCTTCTAGCTTGGCATGGTTTGGATTTAGCCTCTCATAGATTATAGAAACATTCCCTTGGTTGGATTGGATCTTTCCTTATTTAGATATGGCACTTATGATATCATCATCCTAAGTGTGCCTTCATTCACCCTTTAGTATCACTATCAATTTTTTTAACATGGTATTTTATTTATGCCAAGTTATATTTGCAAGTCTATAGGTTCTTTTAGACATCCAAGATTTTTCATATATTTTTGAATAGATATCTACAATATATCCCTTACTTTCATGCCTATGCTATGGTCATTAAAATCATGTTTTTGAGGAAATACACATATTTTCTCCTTGAATATAGCCACCCCTCCACATGTTTGATGGTATTATTGACCTATTAAAGGCTTTCTTCTATGAAGGAGGTCAAATAGAAGTACTCATATACATTCTTCATTTCCTCCTAGATATTGCATAAAATGGATTTAACTCTTTAAATATCTTGAGGTGCCTTTGGATTTCTAGTTTCCTCTATTGTTTTTAGGCTATTAACTTTGTGATTTATCAGTCTTTATCATTCAATATCTCTGAAATTTGATTCTATTATTCTATCAATTGTTTTACAAGGTCTTTAAGACGTTGTTGGTTTTTCTTTAGTTGATTCTTCTTGGTTGCATCCTTCTTCAACTTCTTATTTTCTTATTGAATCTTATCCCTTTATGCTTTCACATGAACCACACTGCTTCAAGTTCTCTATTTTTTATTCATGCTACTTAATCCTCATAGTCATATTCATAGTTGTGCAAAGTGTGAGTTGGTTAGCTTATTGGACTATTTGGTATGGGTTTGTCTTGATACAAATCAAACATTATAGAGCTTAAACTAGTAGAAGCTATTGCTACCATGGAAAGTTTGATTTTAGTATCCTTGACAAAGTTCACCTTGTCCTCCTTCCTTAACAATTATGACTAAGATAATACTAAATATTTAGATATATTTTGTTAAGTCTTGTGTATTCTCTCTTCCATATTTTCTCCTCAATGACAAGGATGCCAAATACCTTGATGAAGTTTAACTCTTTTTCTTTCCATGAAAAGGCCAAGCTTGGCCTACCAATCATTCTCATTGATGAAGGATCTCTTATAGACTCAACTCCTTAGACTGGTGTAGTGGACATCATCACCTATAGGATAAGTTTTTAGGCTTGGAATTGTGGGTATGCTCATCATGTAGAGGTGGATTGTGGAGCAAGATAGGAAATTTGTATGGTGATGATAAAAAATAAGTGGAAGTGGAAGGAGTGGTATGTGATGCCAAATTAACCAAGTAGTCAAAAAGGGAGAACATGGCTGGCTATGGTAATGTTGGTAGAGGTAACTTAGTATATAGGACTAGTAGTTGTATGGTGGTGATTTGCAAGGTGGGATATGGAAACGATGTAATGGAGGTGGTTCCCATCACATTTGTGATCAATGTGGGTAGGGTATCCTCAAGAGAACCATGTGCTACAAGGGTGGATGATGAGTGAATTTTAGTTGAAGAATGAAAAGGAAAGTTAAAAGGAAGTGGGAGTAGGTGCAATACTAGTTTTTGAGGTATTAAAATACCTCATTTAATTTAGAAAAATAGAACTTTCTAACTCCCTTAATGTGTTGGTAAAGAATGTTTAACTATGGACTAGGTTGTAATTTATACTAATATTTTGACTATACATGGTGAATAGGTAAAACACATTGCTAAGTTATATCAAATAGATTTTATATGATTTTAGGCTTATTTTGACATTGGATTAATGGTATGTGAATATTATATAAGAAAAATATGTGGGTTTGCAACACAACCTAGAGAATTCCTAGCTAACTAGCATTGGCATTGAAATGTAAAGTGCTAGAATTAAGAGCAACATAATAGAATTCTAGCACCAAAAAGATAGAGCATCAAAAAATTTGGCACCATAATAGTTAGAGTAGATAGAGTGTAAAGAAGTTGACATAAGAATAGTCAAAGTAGATAGTAGACCCAAAAAGTTAATGTTAGAATAGTCTAGCATCAAAATAGTTGGCACTAGAATAGTCCAATGCTAGAATACTCAATGTTGGAATAGTTGGTGTCAAAAATATCGATATCAAAATTTGCATTAGAATTACTATAGACACATAAAACACGTCATGTCGAGGGTGACTACTCATATGGGATATGCTACAAGACCATATGGAAGATCTTGGATAGACTCCAAGATACACCAGTGGTTCTAACCACTCAATTTGGGCTCCTTGGCCTATTCATTCTAAACCATGGTTGAGACCTGTGATCTACAGTCTGAACCGTAGCTAAGACCTACAGTCTATAGTCTATGCCATAGTTGTCACCTACGGTATAAATTGAAGTTCATTTGGCCTTCATCCAAGCCAAATCGATTTGAATGACCATTTATTATAGAAGAAGGTGGTTAAAGGATAAAATATTCCAAAGTCTTCCAATCCAATTGTCCTAACCACCTCTTCTTTATCTTGGCTTCTCCATGAAGCCACACCTATCCCTTGGGTAATCCTATAAGTACCCCTTTGAATTAGGGTAAATATATAGAGAGCACATTGGAGATTAGATAAGTGAAGCCCTATAAAATTATATACTCACCTGAGAGTATTGAGAGAAATTTATTTGAGAGAAATTTGTTGCCAATTCCTTTTCTAATTCATCAATAATCATGTCAATTTGTGCCATGGATTCCCTAAGGAGCTAGAACGCCAAGAAATGCAAATTTGGGTGAAAAAATGCCCAATTGTGCAATTCAACCACCAATCCAATCGGAGGACACCAAGGCGACCCTTGATCATAAATTAGACAAGGAAGACCAAGCCCACAACCCTAGATTTGGAGGGTAAACTTGATTGCTATCTATGGTTGATAGCCATGGTGTATAGTACAGATCGCTCATCAGAGCTACGGTTTGAAATTGGTGAAATATTTCCTTACTATTTCTTTTACATTGTGTCTAATTATATTAAGTTAAGCATTTTAATGGTTTATTTTATGTTTTAAAGATACTAACCGGTTTAATTAGGGTTTTGTATAATTTATTTCTATTTGAGCAACTTTGTACTAATCTCATGTTTCCATGCATCATTTCATGCAATTAGTACTTTAGATAGAGAGCAGTACTCTTCATTTCTATGTTTCAAGTAATCTTTATGAATTTGGTATAAATATAGCATGCTTTGATCATTTTCTTGATTTCGTTAGTGTTGTAGCATCTTTATGTTCATATTCCTCAAAGGGCCTCATCATGAGAGGTTGCATACGCTATTAATACTTTTGTGTTGTTTCTTGACTATAGAAAAGGATATTTGAAGGAGATTCAATCATCCAATTCCTTCATCAATGCGAAGAAGAGGGTCAACTCCACCCTAGAGCAGCTCATGTCATCCCCAATGGCCTGAAACTCACATTCACCCTTGAGAGGGATTTCACATGCTTTTCCTATTGTAATAAGAGTATCAAAATGATATCCCTAAGAGGGACGTATTTATAACTAGGATTTGCTTATGTCTAAATGGAATAAAAGTGTTCTTTTCTTTTCTATTTGTTGTCAATATTGCAATGCATTATTTTGTATCTCTTGCTTACATCACGTAGTAGGAAGCATATGTGTGAGACTATTTTGGTGGTCATAGAAGGTGATCATAGTTGAACTTTGCATTTCTTGCATTTGATCTCTGATTTCTTTATATTTTCTATCATCAGGTGCAAACTGCAATTCACAATTATGGTCTCATTATTGGCCCGTAGCTTCAAGATGCGGTCTACAATATGAAACATGCATAAGACCCGGGGTTCACAATAAACACATCAGATAGCATCTGAGGTAGGCCATTTTGACATTCTATGTCTCTATATTCTACTTCTATGTTTTTCCATAACAAAAAAATTGAAATATAAATAGGCTAAGGATAAAAAAACATGGAAATGAATTAGGTCCTTAGGGTTTCTTTTTCTTAGTTTTGTCTAGGCGCTACTAAGAACAACAGACCTTTGAGAGTAGTCTACCATAGAATCCAGCGTGATAGGTTTAAATTGTTTGTTGGTTTGCATTTTTGAGGCCCAATCAGAGGTCATATCATCATAACTTGCATTGTCAAAAAGTCATGTAGGATGTAGCATTCATGTTTCTTGAATATAAAACATTATTTTTATACATGTCATGTAGGAAAAAATCATTCATGTTGTATTATACATTTTCCTTTTCATGCAAAAATTAAAAAGAACCACACACACCACGTTTCAATTAAACGCTAGTGAGTTGGAAGTCACATCCAACCACTAGTAGGATTCAACTACGGTGGGCGCAATTTCCATCCGTTGACCCAAATCCTATGTACCCTTGGATACTAGACCAATATCAGATTCGAGAACCTTTTGTACCCTAGAAAATTTGCATGTATTCTCTTCGGAGGGTATAACGCTGACTAGGGAAAAATGGGTGAGGATATGGGAGGATATGTGCTCCTTGACCATGTGTGGGCTTCATTACCACACATTATAGGTTGGATTACGTGACTTGGAGTTCATAGCCAAGTTGTCGAGCTATAAGTATACAGGTGAAAGCCAATTAAACTGATATTATAATCCAAGAAGCTTTTAAACATGATAATGAGTTCTTTACTGATACAAAAAACTTGAAACAACATCAAATAGTTTAGAGCTCACATTTAAAAGTTAAAATGAGATAATCACCATTATATACCTTTTTTGCGTAATAAAAGATAAATCTAGACACTAGGTGCACCATGGTGGAGACATAAGGTGGTCATTAGAGGCTTAAGCATGATGCTAATGATAAAACCCCACTAAATTCATAATAGAATGTGTCGAACCCTCGCCCACATGAGCTTCCTGGATGTCGTTCGATGATCATTAGAGGAGACAATTCAACACAAGGGGACACCATTGAGCGTACCCCTGCTAGAGGAGCTTATGTACACTCTTCTAGGCACAGGATAGAGCATGGAACCACTCAACATGAGAGTACTCCACTCAAAAGCCATTACTGAGATTGCACTACACATGCAACCATGGGATTGGATAATGAGTATATCATACATGGGGCCAAGTTGGTACCCTTACATAATAGATCTACATGAGGTTACATACCTCCAGCATTAGATTATAGATGAGATCAAGGTCCTCCCATACAGGGGTATGCAAATAGGCCCACTTTTGAGCATAGGTTTGTCCACACTCCCATGCGTGGTGACCCTCATAGGATCACTATTGACGTATCCAAGGTGGGATCCAACAGGACACCACCGCATGGGCCATGGTGATCCATACAATTGGATGGTTTCGGTAGCATCCTAGAGTAGTTAGGCTACAAGCCTTCACCCCCTCCCACTCATTCCCCGAGTGAGCATGGCAGGAGCATTATTAGGACTACTAGAGAGCATGGAGAGGCTTCTAAGTGCCCTCATGGTTTACATCCATCAGTCATGCATGGTTGTACACAACATAGGACTCAGTAGGATGCCAATGCCATCTACACAAACAAGGGCAAAAGTGTTACAAATTAGTCAGATGGGTACATAACCCATAAGGTATCTCACATGGAGAAAATATACTAAAGACATCTTATGATTGATCACATTGATAGATCACACAGACTGGTATCCGAGCAGATATGACAACTCCTCCAAGATAAATTAGAGGATGCTTGCACAAAGAGGTAGTGCATTGAAGAAGAGAATATTCAATCACAAAGGCTCATCAGAAAAAGACAATATGAGAAGCGTATGCATGAGGAACGCATCCTTACCAAAAAGGAGCATGTGGAATAAGAGGATAGGCTAGCCAAGGCTAGTTTATACACTCATGCGGAGCATGAAGAACGTGTTCATAGAAGGGATTTTTCACAATTCGACGTACATCAAGAGCGCAAAGATGCTCATACTCATATTAGTACCCAAAATAGAGAATGTCCACCATCGTTCAAAGATCAGAGGCAAATAGAATATGAGGAAGAAGAGGGAGATGTAACCGATAAAATATATCCTTAAAAATCTTAGGTTGAGGATGAGGAAGAGCCATGACTTCCACCTCGACAAAGGAAGAATATACCTCCAATACCGCCCCCATGTTAGCTTAGGGAGGACGAATTTCTATCCTTGAAGGCTTATAATACCTTAATAGGGAAAGTAAATGTGATCAAGAGGTAAGGCATGACTTTTCAAAAGTTGACATTAATAAATATTCATAATGAGCCTTTGGATCCCTTGGTGCCTTCTCTAGTATATCTTGAGCATTTTTTTATTCCCATGATAGATAAATTTAAAGGTGACAAAGACATGCAAGATAATATCACAGGTTTTTTGGATGCATACTTCCAAATTGCAAGCAAGAATACCTTGATTTTACACACATTCATCACAACCCTCTCAAGCCTAGATCGGGAGTGGTTTAATCAGCTGAGGAGGCACATCATCACCAATTTTGAGCAACTTGTTGATGCATTTCTTGAATGATTTTCTTTTGGCGTCAAGAAGTAAACTAACCTTTTTGATCTGGCTGCGCTATCTTAGCACGATTATGAGCCAATTTTATAATACGAAAAGAGGTGGAGGATATTGATAGTAAAGTTACCATTCCCCATTCCTACTATGAAATTGATTCAAATGTTCACAAAGAGTTGTGCCAAGCATATATCGTTATTATTGCAACTGCAACAGTATGAGACATTCGAGGAGGCTTTGGCGAAAGCCAAAATAATTGAGGATATCAAGCTACAAGAAGGCAACTTGAAGCTCAAGAGCAGGAAAGAGGGGAACATCCGAGCAAGTAGGCCCATGTCAACCAAGTGGTTCTAAACGTCCAAAGAAAGGATAAAGGGTAACAAAAGCATAACTATTAGGCCCAATATCCTCCTGTGCAGTACGAACAATGTAATAATAATTATAGGGATAAAAATAAGGAACAACGCCCACCTTGCGAATTCATACCTTTGACAGAATCATTTACATTGATATTCCATCAATTGTGTGAGGCCAAGGCAATCAGGTTGTCCAGAATCAAATTGGTCGATCCTAACCAACCCAATTCAAAGGGGTATCAAGATGATCTGTTTTGCATCTTCCATTGTGCAAAGGGTCATGACATCAAAGTGTGTTGGTCCTTCAAGCATATTATGCAAAACATGATTAAAAATAGCTAGCTTGTAGTACCAAATAATCCACTAGCACCTGACAACCAAAACATGGAGATTTACAAAAATCCATTGCCAAACCATGAGGCACCATGCAACAAATCTAGCCACATCAACCAGGTGTGCATCAAACCACCTACCCAAGGGCTCGAAGGTATGGTTAATGTTGTTATGAGACATGGGAGGTATGAGCAGCCAAATAAATTGTGCACTCCCATCAGAATACAAGTTATGCCAAATCAAAAATTGACTCAAAATATTCCATGCCCACCAACTAGATCGGTGGTGACCATACGAAGCAGGTTGGTTCAAAACCTGCAGATAACTCCCATGAATTTATCTGTTTATGAATTGATACAACAGTCCCCCAAGAATAGGGAGACTCTCATGGACATTCTAAGGTCCATCAAAGTGTAGTCTCAAGATGCTCAAGCATTCACCAACTTTGTGGGACACGTACAATAGTTCCAGGAATTGACAATCCAATTTTAAGATCATGAAATCGGGATAATTCCTACAGATACGATTGACCCGCCATTTCATATCATCGCATGTGTCAATCACATGCCATTCAAGAGTGTCTTGATTGACACTATTTCATCAATCAATATCATAATGACCAAGGTGTTGAGTCGCTTGAAGCTGCCCAATTCACACATTGTGCTCATAGTATTTATATTGATAACGTTTAACAACACATTATGTTTGACGGTTCGCATAATTGTCCTACCTATTTAGGTAGGCCTAAAGACCATCCTCATGATGTATCATGTGATCGAATGTGCCATGCAGTATAACATATTTCTAGGAAGACCTTGGATTCAAGAGATGCATTGCATTCCCTCTATATTACATCAATGTGTGAAGTATATTCACGAGGGACAAGTTCACATGGTGTCGTCAGACGAAGAACCATTTAAATTCTTGAACATGGCTGATTTGCCAAGGGGTTTCATACTCCCATCAATGCACCTGGACGTCCAGCCAACATCGCTGGTTAAGAATATAGGAGAAAAATAAATAGTGTGTGTTCAACCATCGACATCTATATCGCACAGATACAAGCACACTACTACTACTTCTTTGAAATCGATTGCATAAAAAATTCTTCAGGATGAGAGGAAGCTAAAAGTAAAAGTGGGTGAGAAATAAAAAGAGCATGTGGCCAAACTAGTCATCGATGAGGCTCCCATTATTATAGAAGTGGAGGAAGCCCAAGACATAGTCGAGGAGGTACCTCAGCCTGCCTTGCCTACATCATCAGCAGGGTCATCCATATCATAGGTGATTGTTCACCTAGCCAACACAGGGTTAGATGAACATATTATGCAAAACGTCGCCTTTGGACCCATTTTAGAGACTACACAAGAGATGGGCCAACCCCATGCTCATATTTTTTTGGTTGGATCAGTGGTGCCATTAGGAGAGCCACCCAATCAGATGAACTTCATCTATGCTAGGCTGGATCAGCTTCCCACGTGAACATGCATGGATGAAGATGTTGATGAACCATTCGTAGTAAATTTTCTTTATCCATCCAACCCCAAATATGCCAAGAACATTTTTGAATTATATCATTGGCATGGGTATGACCTTGGTCTTTTTGAGCAAGGGAGTAGGACTCCACTCAAGCCGTATTATCAGTTGGCAACTGATAGGTTCAGGCTAGGATTGCAAATATGAGGACAAGATGATTTACTTGTAGCATCATTATATCACCTTTACCTTAGTCTGGGGGATGATGTGGATTTTAACTCGTATCACCTTGATCCTTTTGCATTCCAGAGGGATAATCAAATGGTGTCTTATATCACGATAGCTTCTCCTGAGTCATATCACGAGGATACCTTGGTGGATAGTGAAACCTCACCTGATAATAGTCAAAGGATGAAGCTGAACCAGTTTATGAGGTGGTATCATATCTATGATGCTTATACCTAATTTTATCGAACAATGATGATAGTGATCAGGATGTGACTTATATGGGGCTGCATTTTCTAGAGCATCCCATGCTAATGGAGAGTGGCAAAGGTTTGTATTATGACAGTGACAATGAGGATGAGATGGAGAGAGCCTATCTAGGACCTCCTTACCTACATCACTGTAATGCACCTTATATAGTTGAGGACATGCATAGAGAGATCAATATCAATCCTCACCTTAGGGTAAGACCACCGAAATTCGATGGGATCTATCACATGGTGTTTCTCAACCCATCTATGTACTTGGATCTCATTGAGCCAAATTACCCAATCTTGCAATCAGTGCATAGAGAGGACCTAGTCATCCGTAGTCTACATAGAGAGGACCCATTTGTGCCTATGTTGTTTGAGCCAGATCTCAAGTATGAGGACTCCATCTATTATGTATAATTTTATCCATGTGGTCCTAGAGATCAATTTTATTCCATCAATATGGTTTCCATTGATTTTACCACTCCACTCCGCAATCCAGTAGATCCGTCCAAGCCATTGTGTCTGAATGTAGATGTTATCGATTGGGATCATGCTGACTTGCCTGTTGAGCCTAAATATTTCTTCCCTAATGAAGAAATGTAGCAAACATTTCATTTTGAACCAGGTTGTGCTTATGATGTCTATCATGCTGAGGATGCTTCCAACATAGAAACTATGAATCTAGTCGATGACATCCACTTGATCCCTATGCCTCATCAACTTGAGGAGGGATCACATATGTCAATAGAGGAAACCTTCAATGTGGATATCAGTAATGATCCCACCAATACATAGAAGGTTAAATTTAGTGAAATTCTCACTCTAGATGAGCGTGCCACCCTCATCCCTCTACTGAAAGATATATCTAATATTTTAGCTTGGACTTACAAAGATATGCCAGGTCTAGACCCAAAATTGGTTACCCATAACCTTTTGCTAGATCTATCAAAGAAGCGAGTCAGATAGAAGATTAGAAATATGCATCCAATAGTAGCCTTAATGGTGAAATATTAGCTACAAAAGTTGTTGGACATAGAGTTTCTTATCTCCATCCACTATCCAGAATGAGTATCTAATATGGTTCCTATAGGAAACATTGATGGAAGGATCCATATTTGTACGGATTTTGAAGACCTGAATAAGGTGACACCTAAGGATTCATTTCCATTGCCTAATATTGATGCTCTCATAGATGCAACTACAGGTTATGAAATTCTTTCCTTAATGGATGATTTTCTAGTTACAATAAAATTTATATTAAGCCTAAAGACCAGTATAAAACCTCATTTATAACACCATGGGGAATATTTTTCTCTAAAGTTATGCCATTTGGCCTCAAAAATGCTGGTGCCACATATAAGCGGGCCATGACATATATCTTTCAAGACTATATGCATAATATCCTAGAGGATAATATGGATGACTTATTGGCCAAGTCATCACTGCATGCTGAGCATGCAAAGGTCCTAAGAAAGGTCTTTGATTGCCTAATAGACCACAATGTCAGGTTGAATCCTAAGAAGTGTGTATTTGACGTAACTTCTAGTAAACTCTTAGGATTCATCATTTCAAAATGAGGCATCTAAGTTGACCCAGCAAATGTCAAGCCTATTCTAGAGATGCGTCCCCCCATAAACATCAAAGAGCTAAGAAGACTTTAGGGCAAGGTAGCATCGATAAAGCAATTTATCGATCAATTATAAGATAAATGTTGATCCATGAATCAAATTGTACACAAGGGTGTCCCATTAAATTAGGATGAGGACTATAAAGCAACCTTTGTTAAAATAAAGAAATACTTGGTGACGCCACTAGTGCTAGGTCCACCAAGGCTAGACATGCCATTTTTGTTATATATATCGGCAACCGACTTTGCATTAGGGACCATGTTAGCCCAAAATAATGTGTAAGACAAAGAGCAAGCCATATATTATATTATTCGAACCTTTGTGAGTTACGAGCTAGGATATGCATATGTGAAGTAATTGTGTTTAGAAGTAGTGTTCACTACAAAGAAATTGTGGCACTATATGCTAAGTCATACAATATATGTTTTATCAAAACAAAATCCTTTGTAGTACATGATGAGTAAGACATATCATAACGCACATACTATGAAGTGGATGATGCTACTGAGAGAATTTACTTTGGAATTCATAGGCCAAAAGTCCATTAAGGGACAAGTCATAGCTGATTAGCTAGTTGAGGCACCACTGTAAAAGAGTAGGCCTCTTACCATCAAGCTTCTGTATGATGCGGTCTTTGTCGTATCTGAAGATCTTGAACCTGAAGAACCATAAAATAATGTTGATATGACCTTGTTCTTCGATGGTTCAAAGTGCGATCAAGGGGGTGGTGCAAGAATAGTATTTTTCATGCTGCAAGGAGCTCCAATGCCCTTGTCATTTAAATTGGATTTTCCTTGCACCAAAAACAAAACTGAATATGAAGCCCTACTACTGGGCCTCCACACAGCCATCACCATGAACATTAAAATATTAAACATATTTGGTGACTCCTTTCTCATAGTCAACTAGGTTAAGGGGCTCTTTCAATGTCGATTTACCATGCTAAAAGCTTATAAATATCTAGTTGTTACATATTTGGCTAAGTTTGAATGGTACAACATCGAGGCAATCCCTCATTCATCAAATAGGTTTGCAAACACCATGGCATCTTTGGGATCCTTAATCCCTCATAATCCGTTTGCCAATTTCACTACCATTCATGTTAAAACACTCTTGCATCCTGCAACAGAGCGTGAAGCCTTTGATAATAAAATTTTAGTCAACATGATTAGCATGGAAACAAAATCTGAATGGTTCTGTAGAGCTTAAGACTTTCTAAATAAGGCACCCTAGGGGTCATTCACCTCTTAGCTTCCGATGGGGAGTGGTACTACCATTAACCACAAGGTTGTTTCCTAGTCTACATTTGCATATGTAGATATACAGGGGGAAAAAGTCATCTTGACAGTAGAATTTGAGGCTTATCAAAGCTAGATATCACAAATCCAAGACTTCTTAAAACTTGGTCTGATCCCAAAGGGATTATCGTGTGTCGCAAGATGCACATTCAAGTAAAAAGTAACTAAATATGTCTTTCTAAGAGATATTTTATATCGACGAGGTTACGATGGAGTTCTTCTTTGTTGTCTAGATCCCCAAGAGACATCTTGGGCGATTTCACTAGCTTATTATGGTACGTGTGGTGTCATTTTAGCAACATGGCCATCCTCAAGTGCATACTTCGAATGGTTTATTATTGGCCCGCTATGGAGAAGGATTGCAATGTGTATGTCAAGAAAAGCATCAAATTTCAGCATCATGCTAATCTTACACACTTGCCATCATAGGCCTTGTTGCAGGCCAAACAAGGTGAATGGTTTCCTACTTTTGTCACATGCCCATGCATTTAATTATCAACCCAGGGAGCTTCGTAAACTTGTGAAGAGTCAAAATCAGGTTACTACAATACCATTGGAGGGTGAATCTGCTAATCCTATGTTGGGGGCTATTTTTGAGATGGTTTTCATCATTCCCGCACTCCTCAATAAATTACGTAAGAAGAATAGAAATAAATCTAGAAATAAATCAAATTGCACATTCCTAGAAATAAACCTACTCTAAATACTGGAACTAGTAAATTAATGAACGTTTCTATGAAAGCAATAAACTAATAAATAAACATAAAATAAATAGGGAAGAAATACTGGCTTGGAGTGGGCTCAGGCTCCAGCAGATTCCTCCTAATCGAACACGTGCTTAGAACTTCTGGAACTAGAATTTATTTATCAACGTATTACAATTTGAAATGGATCTTGATTAATTATTTCTATATCTCTCTATATATTTTCAGAATGATCTGCGTGTGTTTATATAACACACCTATAGAACTTCTGTTACAACAATGGTTACAATAGTCGATTCTTCTCAGACTAAATTAGAACAGTATGGAAAATGCAATCGACGTCTGGCATTCTGTTCTAAAAGCAACGTGTTCATTTCATTTTGTGCTTTGCCTGGCATCGATAAGACATTTGGATACGTTGGTGCTATCTCCAAATTAGCTCTGCATGATGCAGAGCCAGAACTACACCAGTCGTTGTCGTCCACGCCATTCAACTCTGGTCAATGGGCAAAGAATCAGTGGCACCTTTCGGTTGTAGGTAGGCACCTGCCTTCTATTAGCACCTTTCGGTTATAGGGAGGTGCTTACCCTCTATTAGCGCCTTTCGATCGTGGAGAGGTGCTTGCCTTTTGTTGGCACCTTCCAGTTGCAGGGAGGCGCTTGTCTTTGGTTGGTGCCTTCCGACTACAGGGAGGCACTTGTATGCAATCGACACCTTTCAATTGCAGGGAGGCGCTTGTATGCAATCGATGCCTTTCGATTGCAGGGAGGCGCTTGCATTCATATGATGCCTTTCAACTGCAGGGAGGCACCTATGTTCAATCGACGCCTTTCGACTGCAAGGAGGTGCCTATGTTCAATCGGTGCCTTTCGACTATAGGGAGGTGCTTGTTCCCTTGGCGCCTTTTGGTTGCAGGGAGGCGCCTATGTTCTCTTCATTGACTCCCGATGAAATAAAGTTCCTGGTCCATCGAAAGGACCTCGACTATTTCAAATCTAACCAAATCAACTGCAATTCCACAAAACATACTAAAAAGCACATAAATTAGATAACACGCATAATTATATCAAATATCTATATAATAATTTATAAAAGTACGCAATCCTTATTATACAAGCTGCATATTGATCCAAGAAGTATGTACAAAATATGAGCATTTTTGGTGCTCATCATCCCCCCATGCCTAACATATGCCATGCCCTCGTGGCATCCACACTGCAAGTAGCCCTCAAAAATTTCATCGTTGCCATCTCTTGGAGGATTCGGCTATGCCTGTGACCCAAGTCTTTCTTTTTGTGCTAGCATGTGAAGGTGTGGTTGGCCTCTGCCTATGGGAAATTATGGCTGTTAATTGTCCCCTTCTTGTTCTGGCCACTACTGGTGGTGGTATAGCCAGCATTGTTCCTGCCAATTGAAATGCAGCTTTGACAGCTTGCCAAAGGTCGACGTTTGGAGGTTTGGCCTCTGCTAGAGGGATATCTGAGTTATCCCTTCTAGAAGGTACTACTTGGGCCTTGTATAATCTATCAACTTCAGGTGTAAGCCCTACATTCTCCTTTGCAATTGCAACGATCTCTAATTGTGGGCCATATACTCTCCATCATTCCAAGTACCTCCTCATCATGGAAGGCCAACCTCAGGATGAACCATAGATGTCCCAAAATTGTCTTTTTTCTGTTGGATTGACGTAGATGCCATAATATCATTTTATCCTTGAGGATGCCTTCCTGGTCGCCTTGGTTGCTTTCATTTCTTTACACAGCTGCTTGAAATATTTTTGCCTTTCGATGAATGGCTACATATCCCATTCATCCTCCTCTGACTCGATGAAGGTCACTTTCGCCTTTTGTCGAGCCATCCTGGGCCTCTTTGCCTTGGCCTCTATAGAAAATGTGGTGGCTCAAACAGGGATCTCTTCTTTCTCCTTTGGTGACTTCTCTTCACTTTGAAGGATCGGCTGTGCCGCTATCTCCAGGGGTGATCCTTCATCCTCCTATGTTCCTGGTGTCGACCCCTCAGGCTCTTCTCCCTCTTAAGGCATGGGGAAGTCCTCCATATCCTCTGGTCTTATCTGCTGCTAGAGGCATTTGTCCTGCTCTGTGTCACTCAGGACAATGACAGGGGGCATCGTAGGACTTCTTTCATTGTCATCCCTAAAAATAGAGGAATCCTCCCCTGTCTCCAGGCTGCTCTGTTGAGCGTCTGATTGAATCTTCCCTGAATAGAATACTCATTCGAAGGATGTGGGAGAGTTCATCGACACTGCTTCTACCCAATTTGTTTACGTGGATGCCTCTTGTCTTACTGTTCTTCTACCCTAAAGTATTTTATTTTCCTCCTGCATCTATCAGACCAGTTGCTCAAGCTGAGCGATTCTTCTATCCTTTTCCTCCAATTCCTTTTGATGCTAGTTTTGGAAATCCTCCAGAATCTATTGTGCCATCCAACAATTAGTTTGCCAGTTGAGTGCCTCCTCCAAGGCTGCATTGATCTGGTCATTGCTCTCGAAATTTCCCTCATTCAGTGGGCTCTGGTTTGTTAATTCTCAAAGGGTTTGGGCGACGATGTCTATCTTTGTGTCACTTTGTTCTTCCTATAGCGAGAGGAATCACTGTATATGTTTCCTCCTGGGAACTAGTTCATCCTCACCACTAGGGAGTGGCGCTCCTTCCTCCTCATACTCGAGCACTAGGGAATGCCCTCTATCCTCTATGTCTTTGGGCACCGATGACTGCTCTGCTCCTCCTAGAAAGTAGGGCAATGCCAATTGCCCAATGTTTGCTATATCCTCTGTAGGGGATGCTTCTCGTTGCCCTAATTCGACAACCACATTGTGTTGCCCTATTTGGTCACCATCTCCCTCTGCATCATGGTTCTGTCCTTGTGTTGCTGCATGGCAGACCAATGCCGATATCAGCCCATGGTGGGCTAAGGCAGACGATGCCCATTTCTAGTACTGAGCCGCTTCATCTTTCAAAGCACTCACCGGGTAGAAAGGTATATTCAATTTCCTTCCATGCACTAGGTGATTGAGGAAGTGCACATGATTAAGGTGCAAATGGGTATACTTCCTTTTGCATGTGAATAATCAAGTAATCTGCTCGAACATCTTTTGCATATTCATGGGGAGGCTATTTTTGAGTAACCCCTCCCTGTCTACCTGCACATTTTCTCTCGGTAGCAGTATTTCAGCGTATACTTTTAATACTCTGCCCTTGTATATACATTCCCCTATGAGAGGCATCCCATTCGCCTGTGAGATGAAATGAGGGGTGACTGGAATTTCCATCCCTCATACTTGGGCCGCATCACCCCTCAAAGAGGTGGAAAACTCTCTAGATGCCTCCATGTCCTGGCCCTGACTGACCAGGGTGCAGTATTCGAGCCACCCCTCGGCTTCGAATTGAGTATTTACTGCCCCTCTGATCCCATCTGTGTCACTGGGTTCATTCTTCTTAATCACATGATTCTTAGACCTTCCTCCCATGGCACCTTCTGTTGTTGTATATTTTTTGTCCTTCCTGCTTCAGGAAGGCGCCTTCTTATAGAAAAGGTGCCTAACCCTAGCAGTTATGGAAGGTGCCCTCTCATTGGCACGTGTTTTCGGCTATGGGGGGTATGATCTCTATGACAGCTGTATTTTTTGATACTGCGTATTTATAAAAAATTATATAAAATATTTGATTTAATATGCGCGTACCTAATTTGGCACTCCAGTTGTCGTGGCAGCCATTGATTTGTTGACTTGTGACACGAGGGAGGGGTATTTGATATCGCTTATTCGTGTGATGCTTCATTCCACTCGAGGCATTCGATAGGTGTGAATTTTGCACATGGGAGGCGTTCTTTGGTACCTTTCCCATGTGGATGGTGTCCATGTAGCACCTTCCCAATGTTGTCGATGCTCGTCTTCGAACGAATGCACCTTTCGGTGCCTTCTGATTGGTGAGAGGCACTTCTCGACTGCATGCATCTTCCTAATGTGGGGGGTGCCTCCTTCTGGTCCATGCCTTCTCGATGTTTGAAGGTGTTCATCTTGATGAATGTGCCTTCCTGATGTTGGAAGGCGTATTCGACTGGATGAATGCGCCTTCTTGATGTTGGAAGGCGTATTCGGCTGGCATTTTTTTTTTTGTGTGGTGCCTTCCTACCACGGAAGGCGCATATTATATATATATTTGGAACTTCTATTGGATGGGTGCCTTCTAACTACAGTAAGGCACCTTATCTTGGGCTTGGAACCTTCTGGCTGTAGTAATGCACCTTCTTTTGGGCGGGCACCTTCTGACTGTAGTAAGGCACCTTCTTTTGGATGAGCACCTTCTGACTGTAGTAAGGCACCTTCTTCTGGACGGGCGCCTTCTGACTGTAGTAAGGTGCCTTCTTCTGGATGGGTGCCTTCTGACTATAGTAAGGCACCTTCTTCTGGATGGGCACCTTCTGACTGTAGTAAGGTGCCTTCTTGTCTTGGCGCCTTCTTATGGATGTAGTAAGGCACCTTCTTATGGACTTGGTGCCTTCTAACTATGGTAAGGCACCTTCTTCTGGTTGGCGATTTGACTGGAAAAAGGGTGATCAAACCTTCCCAATTTTTTCATGCTGCCTAGATTCTATCTACGAGCCGGTGTCGTAATGCTGAGCCGAATCAAGCCTGGTTTCCCAGATACCTATCCCTCATGCTGTCAGGTCCTCCACCTACAAAAAGCAACCAAAAAAAGAAAGGAAAATAAAGGCAGTTAGACGCATTTCATGCCTGTTAGGCCCTGGATTAGGATGCCTGTAGCTTGCATGCGGGCATTGTCCCTAAAAAAAAAAACACACATTGAAAAAACTATAACTAACTAAAAAAATTGGGTGAGAACTTTCATGCCCACCATTTCACCTATGAGAGTTCGGTCTAGATCTAGCAATATGGAGTCTCCCCCACGCCTACTCTGGATTCCACCTGAAATGTTTTGGATGTATTATAGGGACGTAGTCGATGGCCATTGACTGTGAACATGGTGTTGCTGCCGTCAATTGTCTTAACGCGCACAACCCCATTTCTAATGAGTTCTGCCACCTCATACAACCCCATCCACCTCTGCATAAGTTTTCCCTTCCTTTCTTGGAACCGAGAATCGTACAACAGTACCCATTCCCATACCTGGAACTTCTTCAGCTTAATGTGGTTATCATGCCACTTCTTTCTCTGCTTCTGTATAATATCTGTCCTCTGCAAAGCATCCAGTAAAATTTTTTGTAGCTGATCTAACTGGCGAATCCTTTATTTTTGAGATTCGTCCAAGCTCAAATTTAATTCTAAAGCTGTCCTCAAAGTTTTGATTTCAAACTTGATGGGCATCATCGCATTTTTTCCATAGACCAGTTGGAAAGGTGTGCATCCTATGGTGGATTTCCATGTGGTGTTGTATGCCCAAACTGCCTTCGACAAGCTGTGTGGCCCAATATTTCTTGTGTTGCTGCACGGTTTTGGTCAGGATGTTTTCTATCTCCCTGTTTGTCACTTCTACTTGTCCATTCACCTATGGATGGTAGGGCATGGTTTTGTTGTGTTGAAATCTATATTGCTCCATCAATTCCTTAATCAATTTGGAGGTGAATTGGGGCCCTTGGTCTGTTGTTATCTCTCAAGGAACCCCAAATCATGTGAAAATATGGGCAAATAAAAAGTCGATGACCGTTCTTTCCTTTGAGTCCCTTAATGCCTGCACTTCCACCCATTTGGTGACGTAATCCATGCAGACCAAAATAAACCTCCTTCCCATAGAAGGTGGATTAAATGGTCCCACGAAATCCATGCCCCATTTATCAAAAGGTTCCAGATGTACCTGGGGCTGCAGGGGCATTTCATCTTGGTGGGTTGGTCTACCCATCCTCTAGCACTCGTCACACTTGCTGGTATATGCTGTCGCGTCCTTGAACAGAGTGGGCCAAAAATACCCAGCCTGCAGGATTTTGTAGGCAATTTGTTTTCCTGCAAAGTGTCCTCCACATGGCTCATCATGACATGCCTTGAGCACTTTTGAAAACTCATGTTCTGCTGTGCATCTTCTTATAATTTGGTCCCATCCTATTTTAAATAGGAGACCATCCATCCAAAGGAATGATGCGCTCTTCTCTATGACTGCTCGCTTTTCTCGATAGGAGAGATCAGGTGAGGTCCTTTCGATGGCCAAGTAATTGGCTATGTCTGCATACCACAAAGTTTGTTCACTAATAGTGAATAGATGTTCGTCCAAAAACTGATCTTCCACTACTTGATGATCTACTAGTATCAATCTGGACATAAAATCTACCACATCGTTGTCCTTGCCCGATTTATCAACTATAGTGATGTCGAATTCCTGCAATAGCAACAACCATATGATAATTCTGCCCCTAATGGCCAGCTTGCTCATTAGATACCTGATAGCCACGTGGTCCGTTGGACGAAGACCTTGTATCTTGTTATATAGTGACGAAGACCACAAGGTTTTTTCCTAGTCTGCATTCTCATATGTAGATATATAGGGGGAAAAAGTCATCTTGACAGTAGAATTTGAGGCTTATCAAAGCTAGATATCACAAATCCAAGACTTCTTAAAACTTGGTCTGATCCCAAAGGGATTATCGTGTGTCGCAAGATGCACATTCAAGTAAAAAGTAACTAAATATGTCTTTCTAAGAGATATTTTATATCGACGAGGTTACGATGGAGTTCTTCTTTGTTGTCTAGATCCCCAAGAGACATCTTGGGCGATTTCACAAGCTTATTATGGTACGTGTGGTGTCATTTTAGCAACATGGCCATCCTCAAGTGCATACTTCGAATGGTTTATTATTGGCCCGCTATGGAGAAGGATTGCAATGTGTATGTCAAGAAAAGCATCAAATTTCAGCATCATGCTAATCTTACACACTTGCCATCATAGGCCTTGTTGCAGGCCAAACAAGGTGAATGGTTTCCTACTTTTGTCACATGCCCATGCATTTAATTATCAACCCAGGGAGCTTCGTAAACTTGCGAAGAGTCAAAATCATGTTACTACAATACCATTGGAGGGTGAATCTGCTAATCCTACGTTGGGGGCTATTTTTGAGATGGTTTTCATCATTCCCGCACTCCTCAATAAATTACGTAAGAAGAACAGAAATAAATCAAATTGCACATTCCTAGAAATAAACCTACTCTAAATACTGGAACTAGTAAATTAATGAACGTTTCTATGAAAGCAATAAACTAATAAATAAACATAAAATAAATGGGGAAGAAATACTGGCTTGGAGTGGGCTCAGGCTCCAGCAGATTCCTCCTAATCGAACACGTGCTTAGAACTTCTGGAACTAGAATTTATTTATCAACGTATTACAATTTGAAATGGATCTTGATTAATTATTTCTATATCTCTCTATATATTTTCAGAATGATCTGCGTGTGTTTATATAACACACCTGTAGAACTTCTGTTACAACAATGGTTACAATAGTCGATTCTTCTCAGACTAAATTAGAACAGTCTGGAAAATGCAATCGACGTCTGGCATTCTGTTCTAAAAGCAACGTGTTCATTTCATTTTGTGCTTTGCCTGGCATCGATAAGACATTTGGATACGTTGGTGCTATCTCCAAATTAGCTCTGCATGATGCAGAGCCAGAACTACACCAGTCGTTGTCGTCCACGCCATTCAACTCTGGTCAATGGGCAAAGAATCAGTGGCACCTTTCGGTTGTAGGTAGGCACCTGCCTTCTATTAGCACCTTTCGGTTATAGGGAGGTGCTTACCCTCTATTAGCGCCTTTCAATCGTGGAGAGGTGCTTGCCTTTTGTTGGCACCTTCCAGTTGCAGGGAGGCGCTTGTCTTTGGTTGGTGCCTTCCGACTACAGGGAGGCACTTGTATGCAATCGACACCTTTCGATTGCAGGGAGGCGCTTGTATGCAATCGATGCCTTTCGATTGCAGGGAGGCGCTTGCATTCATATGATGCCTTTCAACTGTAGGGAGGCACCTATGTTCAATCGACGCCTTTCGACTGCAAGGAGGTGACTATGTTCAATCGGTGCCTTTCGACTATAGGGAGGTGCTTGTTCCCTTGGCGCCTTTTGGTTGCAGGGAGGCGCCTATGTTCTCTTCATTGACTCCCGATGAAATAAAGTGCCAGGTCCATCGAAAGGACCTCGACTATTTCAAATCTAACCAAATCAACTGCAATTCCACAAAACATACTAAAAAGCACATAAATTAGATAACACGCATAATTATATCAAATATCTATATAATAATTTATAAAAGTACGCAATCCTTATTATACAGCTGCATATTGATCCAAGAAGTATGTACAAAATATGAGCATTTTTGGTGCTCATCATCCCCCCATGCCTAACATATGCCATGCCCTCGTGGCATCCACACTGCAAGTAGCCCTCAAAAATTTCATCGTTGCCATCTCTTGGAGGATTCGGCTATGCCTGCGACCCAAGTCTGTCTTTTTGTGCTAGCATGTGAAGGTGTGGTTGGCCTCTGCCTATGGGAAATTATGGCTGTTAATTGTCCCCTTCTTGTTCTGGCCACTACTGGTGGTGGTATAGCCAGCATTGTTCCTGCCAATTGAAATGCAGCTTCGATAGCTTGCCAAAGGTCGACGTTTGGAGGTTTGGCCTCTAAATGCTAGAGGGATATCTGAGTTATCCCTTCTAGAAGGTACTACTTGGGCCTTGTATAATCTATCCACTTCAGGGGTAAGCCCTAAATTCTCCTTTGCAATTGCAACGATCTCTAATTGTGGGCCATATACTCTCCATCATTCCAAGTACCTCCTCATCATGGAAAATCGACCTCAGGATGAACCATAGATGTCCCAAAATTGGATTTTTTCTGTTGGATTGACGCAGATGCCATAATCTCCTTTTATCCTTGAGGATGCCTTCCTGGCCGCCTTGGCTGCTTTCATTTCTTTACACAGCTGCTTGAAATATTTTTGCCTTTCGATGAATGGCTACATATCCCATTCATCCTCCTCTGACTCGATGAAGGTCACTTTCGCCTTTTGTCGAGCCATCCTGGGCCTCTTTGCCTTAGCCTCTATAGAAAATGTGGTGGCTCAAACAGGGATCTCTTCTTTCTCCTTTGGTGACTTCTCTTCACTTTGAAGGATCGGCTGTGCCGCTATCTCCAGGGGTGATCCTTCATCCTCCTGTGTTCCTGGTGTCGACCCCTCAGGCTCTTCTCCCTCTTAAGGCCTGGGGAAGTCCTCCATATCATCTGGTCTTATCTGCTGCTAGAGGCCTTTGTCCTGCTCTGTGTCACTCGGGACAATGACGAGGGGCATCGTAGGACTTCTTTCATTGTCATCCCTAAAAATAGAGGAATCCTCCCCTGTCTCCAGGCTGCTCTGTTGAGCGTCTGATTGAATCTTCCCTGAATAGAATACTCATTCGAAGGATGTGGGAGAGTTCATCGACACTGCTTCTACCCAATTTGTTTACGTGGATGCCTCTTGTCTTACTGTTCTTCTACCCTAAAGTATTTTATTTTCCTCCTGCATCTATCAGACCAGTTGCTCAAGCTGAGCGATTCTTCTATCCTTTTCCTCCAATTCCTTTTGATGCTAGTTTTGGAAATCCTCCAGAATCTATTGTGCCATCCAACAATTAGTTTGCCAGTTGAGTGCCTCCTCCAAGGCTGCATTGATCTGGTCATTGCTCTCAAAATTTCCCTCATTCAGTGGGCTCTGGTTTGTTAATTCTCAAAGGGTTTGGGCGACGATGTCTATCTTTGTGTCACTTTGTTCTTCCTATAGCGAGAGGAATCACTGTAGATGTTTCCTCCTGGGAACTAGTTCATCCTCACCACTAGGGAGTGGCGCTCCTTCCTCCTCATACTCGAGCACTAGGGAATGCCCTCTATCCTCTATGTCTTTGGGCACCGATGACTACTCTGCTCCTCCTAGAAAGTAGGGAAATGCCAATTGCCCAATGTTTGCTATATCCTCTGTAGGGGATGCTTCTCGTTGCCCTAATTCGGCAACCACATTGTGTTGCCCTATTTGGTCACCATCTCCCTCTGCATCATGGTTCTATCCTTGTGTTGCTGCATGGCAGACCAATGCCGATATCAGCCCATGGTGGGCTAAGGTGGACAGTGCCCCTTTCTAGTATCGAGCTGCTTCGTCTTTCAAAGCACTCACCAGGTAGAAAGGTATATTCAATTTCCTTCCATGCACTAGGTGATTGAGGAAGTGCACATGATTAAGGTGCAAATGGGTATACTTCCTTTTGCATGTGAATAATCAAGTAATCTGCTCGAACATCTTTTGCATATTCATGGGGAGGCTATTTTTGAGTAACCCCTCCCTGTCTACCTGCACATTTTCTCTCGGTAGCAGTATTTCAGCGTATACTTTTAATACTCTGCCCTTGTATATACATTCCCCTATGAGAGGCATCCCATTCGCCTGTGAGATGAAATGAGGGGTGACTGGAATTTCCATCCCTCATACTTGGGCCGCATCACCCCTCAAAGAGGTGGAAAACTCTCTAGATGCCTCCATGTCCTGGCCCTGACTGACCAGGGTGCAGTATTCGAGCCACCCCTCGGCTTCGAATTGAGTATTTACTGCCCCTCTGATCCCATCTGTGTCACTGGGTTCATTCTTCTTAATCACATGATTCTTAGACCTTCCTCCCATGGCACCTTCTGCTGCTGTATATTTTTTGTCCTTCCTACTTCAGGAAGGCGCCTTCTTATAGAAAATGTGCCTAACCCTAGCAGTTATGGAAGGTGCCCTCTCATTGGCACGTGTTTTCGGCTATGGGGGGTATGATCTCTATGACAGCTGTATTTTTTGATACTGCGTATTTATAAAAAATTATATAAAATATTTGATTTAATATGCACGTACCTGATTTGGCATTCCAGTTGTCGTGGCAGCCGCTGATTTGCTGACTTGTGACACGAGGGAGGGGTATTTGATATCGCTTATTCGTGTGATGCTTCATTCCACTCGAGGCATTCGATAGGTGTGAATGTTGCACATGGGAGGTGTTCTTTGGTACCTTTCCCATGTGGATGGTGTCCATGTAGCGCCTTCCCAATGTTGTCGATGCTCGTCTTCGAACGAATGCACCTTTCGGTGCCTTCTGATTGGTGAGAGGCACTTCTCGACTGCATGCATCTTCCTAATGTGGGGGGTGCCTCCTTCTGGTCCATGCCTTCTTGATGTTGGAAGGTGTTCATCTTGATGAATGTGCCTTCCTGATTTTGGAAGGCGTATTCGACTGGATGAATGCGCCTTCTTGATGTTGGAAGGCGTATTCGGCTGGCATTTTTTTTTTTGTGTGGTGCCTTCCTACCACGGAAGGCACCTATTATATATATATTTGGAACTTCTATTGGATGGGTGCCTTCTAACTACAGTAAGGCACCTTCTCTTGGGCTTGGAACCTTCTGGCTATAGTAATGCACCTTCTTTTGGGCGGGCACCTTCTGACTGTAGTAAGGCACCTTCTTTTGGACGAGCACCTTCTGACTGCAGTAAGGCACCTTCTTCTGGACGGGCGCCTTCTGACTGTAGTAAGGTGCCTTCTTCTGGATGGGTGCCTTCTGACTATAGTAAGGCACCTTCTTCTGGATGGGCACCTTCTGACTGTAGTAAGGTGCCTTCTTGTCTTGGCGCCTTCTTATGGATGTAGTAAGGCACCTTCTTATGGACTTGGTGCCTTCTAACTATGGTAAGGCACCTTCTTCTGGTTGGCGATTTGACTGGAAAAAGGGTGATCAAACCTTCCCAATTTTTTCATGCTGCCTAGATTCTATCTACGAGCCGGTGTCGTAATGCTGAGCCGAATCAAGCCTGGTTTCCCAGATACCTATCCCTCATGCTGTCAGGTCCTCCACCTACAAAAAGCAACCAAAAAAAGAAAGGAAAATAAAGGCAGTTAGACGCATTTCGTGCCTGTTAGGCCCTGGATTAGGATGCCTGTAGCTTGCATGCGGGCATTGTCCCTAAAAAAAAAAACACACATTAAAAAAACTATAACTAACTAAACAAATTGGGTGAGCACTTTCATGCCCACCATTTCACCTATGAGAGTTCGGTCTAGATCTAGCAATATGGGGTCTCCCCCACGCCTACTATGGATTCCACCTGAAATGTTTTGGATGTATTATAGGGACGTAGTCGATGGCCATTGACTGTGAACATGGTGTTGCTACCGTCAATTGTCTTAACGCGCACAACCCCATTTCTAATGAGTTCTGCCACCTCATACAACCCCATCCACCTCTGCATAAGTTTGCCCTTCCTTTCTTGGAACCGAGAATCGTACAACAGTACCCATTCCCCTACCTGGAACTTCTTTAGCTTAATGTGGTTATCATGCCACTTCTTTCTCTGCTTCTGTATAATATCTGTCCTCTGCAAAGCATCCAGTAAAATTTTTTGTAGCTGATCTAACTGGCGAATCCTTTGTTTTTGAGATTCGTCCAAGCTCAAATTTAATTCTAAAGCTGTCCTCAAAGTTTTGATTTCAAACTTGATGGGCATCATCACATTTTTTCCATAGACCAGTTGGAAAGGTGTGCATCCTATGGTGGATTTCCATGTGGTGTTGTATGCCCAAACTGCCTTCGACAACTGTGTGGCCCAATATTTCTTGTGTTGTTGCACGGTTTTGGTCAGGATGTTTTCTATCTCCCTGTTTGTCACTTCTACTTGTCCGTTCACCTATGGATGGTAGGGCATGGTTTTGTTGTGTTGAAATCTATATTGCTCCATCAATTCCTTAATCAATTTGGAGGTGAATTGGGGCCCTTGGTCTGTTGTTATCTCTCAAGGAACCCCAAATCATGTGAAAATATGGGCAAATAAAAAGTCGATGACCGTTCTTTCCTTTGAGTCCCTTAATGCCTGCACTTCCACCCATTTGGTGACGTAATCCATGCAGACCAAAATAAACCTCCTTCCCATAGAAGGTGGATTAAATGGTCCCATGAAATCCATGCCCCATTTATCAAAAGGTTCCAGATGTACCTGGGGCTGCAGGGGCATTTCATCTTGGTGGGTTGGTCTACCCATCCTCTAGCACTCGTCACACTTGCTGGTATATGCTGTCGCGTCCTTGAACAGAGTGGGCCAAAAATACCTAGACTATAGGATTTTGTAGCCAGTTTTTTTCCCTGCAAAGTGTCCTCCACATGGCTCATCATGACATGCCTTGAGCACTTTTGAAAACTCATGTTCTGCTGTGCATCTTCTTATAATTTGGTCCCATCCTATTTTAAATAGGAGACCATCCATCCAAAGGAATGATGCGCTCTTCTCTATGACTGCCTGCTTTTCTCGATAGGAGAGATCAGGTGAGGTCCTTTCGATGGCCAAGTAATTGGCTATGTCTGCATACCACAAAGTTTGTTCACTAATAGTGAATAGATGTTCGTCCATAAACTCATCTTCCACTACTTGATGATCTACTAGTATCAATCTGGACATAAAATCTACCACGTCGTTGTCCTTGCCCGATTTATCGACTATAGTGATGTCGAATTCCTGCAATAGCAACAGCCATATGATAATTCTGCCCCTAATGGCCAGCTTGCTCATTAGATACCTGATAGCCACGTGGTCCGTTGGACGAAGACCTTGTATCTTGTTATATAGTGACGAAATTTGTTTATTACATGGACAACTGCGAGGAATTATTTTTCTATCATTGTATAATTGAGCTCTGCTTCCACAAAATTTTTACTAACATAATAGATGTCATAGAACTCTTCACCATCTTTTTGCCCGAGGACTGCTCTGATCACACCGTTAGATGCATCACAGTAAATATGGAACGGTATGGCCCAATTCGGTCCTCGCAATACCGGTGTAGATATCAATTTTTCTTTCAACAATTGGAATGCTTCTTTGAAATCTCCCGTCCAATTAAACTCTATGTCCTTAGAAAGTAGGGTGTGCAATGGTTTGGCAATCTTACTAAATTCGACAATAAATCATCGGTAGTACTCGGCTGATCCAAGGAAAATTCTTACCTCCCTCTGCATTCTGGGACTAGGTAGGTCTCTGATGACCTCGATCTTCCTCTTGTCTACCTTTATTCCTTTTTTAGAGAGGTGGTGTCCCAAAACGATGCCTTCCTGCATCATCATAAAACATTTTTCATTACTTAGGGACAAATGATTTTCCTTGCTCTTGTCAAGCACTCTCTCCATATTTTTCATTGCCTCCTCAAAGGTTTCTCCATAGACGGTGAAGTCGTCCATGTATACTTCCACCCCATATCCTATCATATCAGAGAATATGCTAAGCACCTCCCGTTGAAAGGTGGTTGATGCGTTGCACAGTCCAAAAGGCAATACCTTATAGGCAAACATTCCCCATGGACAGGTGAACATTGTTTTATCTTGATCTTCTTCCCCTATCTGGATCTGGTTGTAACCACTGAAACCATCCAAAAAGGAGAAGTATTTTCTTCCTGAGAGTGTGTCCAAGACCTGATCGATTAACGGGAGCGAGAAATGGTCTTTCTTAGTCGCCTTGTTCAACGCTCGGTAGTCCACGTAGATTCGCCATTTCTAGTTCTTTTTGGGGACCACCACTAATGGTGATACCCATTCATTGTCAAAAATTGGATATATGAATTCGATAGCCAGAAGTTTGTGCAGTTCTTCTCTGACAATGTTTTTCATTGTTGGGTTCATCCTTCTCTGTGGCTGTCAACTAGGAGTTTCCTGGTCATCTAAGTAAATCTGATGGGTACATATTTCTGGGCTGATGCCATGAATATCTGCGTAGTCCCATGAAAATGCTTGCTGGTGTCTTACCATAAGCTCTTCCAATTTTTCTAGTTGTATAGGCATCAACCTGCTGTTGACATTTAATGTCCTCCCTGGCCCAACGTGTATTTGTTGGATGTGTCGATCTTGGGTGCCAGTCAATGGTGATCCAGGTGTGGAGGTGGACGATTCTCCATGGAGAAACTCCATGATAGCACCATCCTCATCCTCTTCTGCCACCTCCTCCAAGGTCATCACCGACTAGATTATGGACAACTTTGTAGTTCCATGCTCGGTGATCCTGGGTTCTTCTATCGAGTCCATAGACTGAGCTGGCGATGAAATGGTCAGCCTTTTGACATTTTTCCCATTGGATATGGTCATTAGCCCATCCCAGTAGCTGATGTAAGCGTTAGTTGTTGTCAGCCATGGCCTCCCCAAAATGAGCCGGAAACCGCCCAGCCTGGTCTTGGTTTGCAAAACTAGAAAATTGGTTGGATATTCCCATGCACTGACTATTATGATCACATATTTCAGCTTTCCTTTCAGTGACACGGTTGATCGATCATCTAACTGTAGCACTATCATGGTTGGCTTCAGGTTCATGAGCCGCAGCCTCTGCATGGTCTCTTGAGGCATCACATTGATGGCTACCCCGAGGTCAACCAGTGTGTTGGACAGGGAATGTCCTCCAATTTTTACTGTCAGCACTGGGCTGCCTGGGTCTGCATACTTCGAATGATGTGTTCTACCCATCATTAGGTTTGCAAATTTACCCATGACGTTGATAGTATGGGTAACCTTTCATCCCAGTATCCTTAGACACATTTCTCTAATTGCCTTGGTGTAAATGGGGACATCTCGAATTGCTTGAAATAATGGGATTGTCACCGTGAGATTCTTCAAGCTCGACAAGATGTCAAATTTTGGTTGTGTTATTTTTCTTTGTTCCTACATCTGGCTAGGAAATGGAGCCTCCGCTCTCTCAAGTGCCTTTCCTTCTTCTACCAGAGGTGTCTCCTCTATTTTTGTCTCCTCTTCTACCAGTGGAGGTATCTCTACCATTTCTTCCTCCTCTTCTACCAGAGGCAGAGTCTCTACTCTTAGTTGCCTACCTGATCTAGGCTGAATATTGTACATATGGTACATCTCACCTTCTACGTTGTATGTCGGCTGATTTACTCTGTTGTTCGGGTTTGTTGTCGATTGTGCTGGTAGCTTCGTAGGTCTCACTACTGGCAATGCTGGTAAGTTCTGTTGGATGTGAGCATGAGTTGCGTTCTATGGAGTTTGATTCCATGCATTGTGGCCTCTCCACTGCTGCCCAGGATATGGATATGGCATCCATGGCTGCTGATTCGGGAATGCTATTGGGGGTGCGTTCGTCCAAGGTGACGGTCCCCACCACCCCATATTAGGTGGTTAAGGGGGTCCTTGGTGCATGTATGTACCTCCCCCATATGTTGGCATTTCGGTTGGTATATTCCTCGTAGGGGGCTATGGCCAACTCTTCCTATTATCTATGAAATAGGCCTCCATGCTCTTAGCCGCTTCCTAGTTACTAGGCAGTTATGGGCACAATCAAGTTTTATGATTCATATTGCAAACTACGCATACTCTAACCTTGTTTTCTAGGCATGCATTCTTTGCATGTCTTCCTCTACATTTTGGGCAGAAATAGGCTAATGCTACGTCATTTTCTTGTTTCTTCTTTTCTAACAACAACGTATCCATCTGCAGTGCTAGAGATGAGAGCATTTCGCTCTTCAAATCCTCTAGCATGTTGCCTATATCTATTTTGGTGATTGAAGCAGTCGCCTTCATGGTCCTGGTGATGATTTTGCCTCGCCTTCTCGAGTAGTTCTGACATAATTTCCGGATGTCCTCTATGGCATGCTGATAGACGTCACCTCTAGAGATCATGTTGAGAGCCTCCAGTGACTCATTGGTAAGTCCCCTCAAGAAGATTCTTTTGAGGGACTTATCAGATAGCTTCGAGTGAGGGGACCATTGAAGATTAAAGTTGAATCTCTCCCAATACTCCTTGAGAGACTCATCTTCTCTTTGTGTCATGCTCAGGACCTCCTCCCTAGAGTCTCTTGCTCTCCCAAAATCTTGATATTTCTCTAGAAAGAGCATCTTCATCTGGTCCCAAGTGGTGATGTGTTTGTCTCCCATAACGATGAACCATCGTAGAGCTGCATCGTCTAATGTAGAAGGAAATAATTTCAACTTCTACGCATTTGATTTGTAATCCACATACCTACACAAAACATCAAACTTGAATAAAAATAGGTCAGGGTCCTTAGTCGGGTGTCCTTTGAAGGACGGGAGGTGAGCAGGGGATATATTTTTCATTTTGGTATCTCCTACTCCCTCCTCTATTGGGAAACTAAATCCAGATGAGACTTCCTCGTTATCCATTTTCTCGAGTCGTTTAAAACTTTTTGAGTCAATGCTCTAAGGTTGTCTGGTGAGATCGTCTGATCCTCCACAACCTTCCACAACAGGGATTCCTCTATAGGAGTCCTATTAAATAGGGAATTTGTGATGATTCGTTCTTTCCCTTATTGATGGAATGAGGCGACACTTTGCACAAAGTGCGGTTCCTCACTCCAATGGACTAATGGTAGGTCGGGCGAGTCTAACTCAAATCCAAAATGCTCAGCTGACTCAGGTCCTGATGGATTAGTTCTTATAAAGCAACCATCAGGTCCTCTTCTTCTCGAAGAACTCATGCAAGGTCAGATGAATGTTTCAGGGTATTGTAAGTAATTTAATTAATACGCTTCCCTAAAAATGGCACAAAAATGTTGCAGGCCAAACAAGGTGAATGGTTTCCTACTTTTGTCACATGCCCGTGCATTTAATTATCAACCCAAGGAGCTTCATAAACTTGCAAAGAGTCAAAATCAGGTTACTACAATACCACTGGAGGGTCAATCTGCTAATCCTACATTGGGGGGTGTTTTTGAGATGGTTGTCAATCATTCCTGCACTCCTCAATAAATTATGTAAGAAGAACAAAAATAAGTCTACAAAAATAAATCAAATTGCACATTCCTAGAATAAACCTACTATAAATACTAGAACTAGTAAATTAATGAATGTTTCTATGAAAGCAATAAACTGATAAATAAACAGAAAATAAATGGGGAAGAAATACTAGCTTGGAGTGGGCCCAGGCTCTAGCAGATTCCTCCCGATCGAACACGCACTTAGAACTTCTGGAACTAGAATTTATTTATCAACGTATTACAATTTGAAATGGATCTTGATTAATTATTTCTATATCTCTCTATATATTTTTAGAATGATCTACATGTGTTTATATAACACACCCGCAGAACTTCTGTTACAATAGTGGTTACAACAGTCGATTCTTCCCAGACTAAATTAGAACAATCTGGCAAATGCAATCAATGTCTGGCATTCTGTTCTAAAGGTGGCGTGTTCATTTTGGTTCATGCTTTACCTAGCATCGGTAAGAAATTTGGATACGTTGGTGCTATCTCCAAATTAGCTTTGCATGACATAGAACTAGAACTGCACTAGCTGCTGCCATCCACATCGTTCAACTCTGGTCAATAGACAAAGAATCAGTGGTGCCTTCTAGTTGTAGGGAGGCACCTACCTTCTATTAGTGCCTTCCAGTTGTAGGGAGGTGCTTACCCTCTATTAGTGCCTTCCAGCCATGGAGAGGCACTTGCCTTTGGTTGGCACCTTCCGGTTGTAGGGAGGCACTTGTCTTTGGTTGGTGCCTTCCGACTGTAGGGAGGCGCTTGTGTGCAATCGATGCATCCCGACTGTAGGGAGGCGCTTGTATGCAATCGGTGCCTTTCGGTTGTAGGGAGGTGCTTGCATTTAGATGATGCCTTTCGACTACAGGGAGGCACCTATGTTCAATCAACACCTTTCGACTATAGGGAGGTGCCTATGTTCAATCGATGCCTTTCGACTGCAGGGAGGCGCTTATTCCCTTGGTGCCTTTCGATTGCAGGGAGGTGCCTATGTTATCTTCATTGACTCCCGATGAAATAAAGTGCCAGGTCCATCGAAAGGACCTCGACTGTTCCAAATCTAACCAAATCAACTGCAATTCCACAAAACATACTAAAAAGCACATAAATTAGATAACACGCATAATTATATCAAATATCTATATAATAATTTATAAAAGTATGCAATCCTTATTATACAGCCGCATATTGATCCAAGAAGTATGTACAAAATATGAGCATTTCTAGTGCTCATCAGGCCTTATAGCCCATCCAAGAAGCTTGGCCATTTTCTCAGTGGGGATTCGATCTCATAGGCAAGATCTCTCCCCTGTCATCAGGCCGATATAAATTCATTATCATGACTACTAAGTAATTTACAAAGTGGATGGAATAAATACACTTAACAATGAACATTGGAGCTCGCATAGCATAATTTATACTTGAGCATATCATATGTCATTTTGGGATTCCATCCAATATAGTTTCGGATAATAGAACATCATTCAAGAACAAAACTATGAGAGATTTGACATTTAAGTATAGAATCAAACACAGTTTTGTGACTCCATACTATCCATAGGCAAATGGGCAAGCTAAAGCTTCAAATAAGATAGTGGTTTACATCTTGAATAAGATGATACAAGAACACCATAAATATTGGCATATCTAGCTGCCCCTTGCATTATGGGCTTACAGGACTAGCATTCAAACACCCACTAGGGCAACTATGTTTTCACTAGTATATGGTGTTGAGGCCATTATACCCTTAGAGTTGGAAATTCCAACATTGCACGTCACATTGAAAGAGTTCATCAATGATGACATCGCACGGTAATATCGACTGGATCAATTGACACAACTTGATGAACATTGCATGAATACTCTTGAGCATCTTTGTGTTTATCAAGAGTGACTAAAATGAGCTTACAATATCAAAGTCCATCAGAGATACTTTGAGGTTGGGGATCTTGTCTTGAAAGGTAACCAATAGAGAAATAATTTACCACCTGATATGTGAGACAAATTTACGGCTAATTGGCTAGGACCCTACATCATATATAAAAATATTGGTCTAGGTACCTATCACCTAACATCACTAGGGGGTGTTGGAGAGCCTAAACCTCTCAACACCATCCATATTAAGGCGTTCTATTCTTGAGAGTGTAGAAAAAGGCTCCAAGGGTTCCTAAAACCGCTTGGTCATGTCAATAAAAGGCTTTGAGAGCTTGCTTAAAAGTACTTGGCCAACCCCAAAGGTTTTGAGGGTTTTCTAAACACCACTTGGTTATACTAAAATGCTCCAAGCTCTTTTATGAGTAGTTTGGTCAATAAAAATCTCCAAAGGCATCTATAAGCCCTTTGGTCAGTTAGTAAAAGGCCCCGAGGGTTCTCGGTCATCCAAAAAAAAAGCACCAAGGATTTTTGAAAAACTGCTTGGTCAATCCAAAGGCTCCAAGGATTCTTAAGAACCACTTGGTCATCCCAAAAAGCCCCAAAGGTGCTCATAATCCCTTTGGTCAATCCAAAAAAGCTCCAAGGGTTCCTAAAAACCGCTTGGTCAATTTAAAGGCTCCAAAGGCATTTTATCGTCGTTTGGTCACTCTTAAAGGATCCGAAGGCATGTACTCGTCATTTGGTAAAATATAAAATCAATAAAATCCAAAAAAAAATTGGTAAAGCATAAAATCCAAAAACATTTACATTTCATTTGCATCATTGCATTACATGTTGCATATGGATTTCATCATTGCATTACACATAGGCATTCGTCAATGGACTTCAAATAATAATCATAGTATAAGCATAACTCAATTTACACCTTTTTACTCCAACTCAATAAACACATCCACCAAAGTCCTTTTTAATAAAAACCCTTATCAAAAATAATAATCAACAAGGCTCTCAAAAATATTTTTTAACAACTCCTTATTTTTCCTAAATTTTAATTTTTCAATTGCATGAATATCAAATTAAATCAACAACTCATCTACCTCTGAAATAATAATCACAACCCTTATAAAAATAAATTTTAATTAAAAACTTTAGTTATTTCTTAACCACCTTATAACTCCTATCCTAGGGAATCAACGAAATTAATTATAGCAAAACGTAATTACCTCCTCAAGGGGATTCAAACCCCCAACTTGCCCACACAGTGAATGCCTTAGCCATGGCTAATGTTATCACACGATCTAGCTGCTCGTTCGTAAGGAAAAGGCACGACGTGCCTTAAGTCCTTCGTCCCTTCCACGCAAACCAAAAGCTCTTCGAGCACTTTCCTTCCAATGCCTTCGAATGCAGTCAAGGAGATTCAAACCTTGACGTAAAGCATTGCCACACACGTTAACAAAAAGCCAATTTCCAATGAGCAACTCTACCTACAATGCCTTGGGATTTCGACCAACCTTGGATTTATTTATTGTCTCATTTTTTAAAATGATTTTTGCACGAGCTCTCTTCGGATGCTTAGCCAACGATTAACACGAACAAGGATTACTTTCAAATAAACCTTAGCATCCCCCTTTATAGAGTCTTCTCCTCATTTTTGATGATGTCAGTGCATTATTGATATTCCCTATTTCTTTAGACATTGGTACTAAATTTAATTTTAATTTTAAAATTAAAATTAAAATTTAATTTTAAAATTTAAATTTAAATTTAATTAAAATTTAAACTAAATATTTAAAATTAAATATCTCCATCACTGGGGCACCTTTTTTGATGAAATGAAAGGCCAACCTGGGTTTTAAGAAAAACCCATTTTAAATCTGCCATACATGGTTTTAAATAAAACCTTTTATTTTGCCTATCTTGGTTTTCACAAAAACCCTGATTTTATCCATGCTTTCCAAAATATCATTTGCCCACAAAAACTCAAAGTGATCCATATGCCATAAATGATTCATGTGACATCAATGACAACATAAAATAACTCAAATTTCCAATAATATCCCCCTTTGTCATTAATGGCAACACCTCTAAAGCAAAAACCATAATCACTGCAAAAAAACCATCTTTGAGAATCAAAGTTGCTCCCCCTGACTCAATAATATCTATGGAGGCTGGTCCCCCTAACTCAATGCTCTCCCCCTTACTCAAATATCTCTCCCTTTGACATTTATGGCAAAAGGTACACCTATGGGCTAAAATATATGACTCTTAAGCATAGCCCCCTCACCACCTTATCTTTTGAGGTGATTAATTTTGGGGTGGGAGTACTTTTACTCCCATGTCACATTGTTTCTTTCCTCTATCAACTTCCTTCCATGTTTTTATGATATCCTCCTCTTGATGAATTACTTGATCTTATTTTCTTGAACCTATTTGACCTTCTTGCCTTGAACCTGTTTGAAATTTAGTCCTACATAATTTTGTAATATGCCCAAAGTTATTGCAATTAAAACACTTGATATTGTAACCTTTAGATGGTGGCCATGTCCTGAATTCTTTCTTGAAATAATTTCCATATCCATTCCTTTCCTAAACCATGTATTACGAAGTTTTGTTTTCATGACCATTACTCCCATGACTTATGAATTGTGAATCTCTATAACCAAAACCATGTTGCTCATTTCCTTTCCACTGAAAAGCTCTATGACCAATCTTGTTACATGAGAAGCAATGCCCTAAAAACCATACCTTCTTCCTTTGAAGTTTCTTCTAGAAAAATCAAACTTCTTTGATCCATGGATTCTACAGTGTATAGCCCTGTGTCCAAATCCATTACAAGAAAAACAATGTCCTTGAAAAGCCCTTTGTTCATGCCTTGGTTCCTCATACCTTTCTTGACCATTATACTTATGATAATTTTCAACTTGTGCATTGCATCCTTGAACCTTCTTTGTAGAATCTAAAACCTCTTTCTTAGTTTCTTCCTTGATTTTCTCTTCAAGAATTTCTTTGCCCTTTGAGTGTGATTTTTCTTGGAAGTAAGATACAGCCTTAAAATAAGTTTCCACTCCTTTTTTAACCTTTTCATCTAATGTATCATGTCTTGTCGTGGTTACCCTTAGTTCTTTATTCATCCTTTCTTCTACCCTTTTTGCATTTTGAAGCTCTTCTCTGAGATTACTAATTGTTTGAAGTAGTTCTCTGATTTTGACATCTGTTTGAATCTTGTTTTCAAGATTCCTATATTCTTATTTTAGACTTTTGATTTCTGATTTTTGTTTACATAGCTCATCCTCTTCATTTTCTATAACAAAAAGTGATACTTCTTTGTTTTCACTGTCATTGAGACCATTATAATCTTCTATAGCAAACAAATTCTTAAGATTTCTTTGACCATGCTTGTTTCCTTGTTGTGTCATATCATCTTCATTATCAATAAAACAATTGCAATATCCTAATATGTGATCTCTTTGACCACACACAAAGCAATGATATATTTCACCTTCTATTCCTAGGAATATATGTTCTTCCTTTTTATCATTTGATTTGTCTCTATCACTATGATCTGATCTATCACTAGCATTTACAATGTAGTAAGATTTCTTTGCCTTACTAAAAAAATTTCTTCTTCTCATACCTATTTTGCTTGTATTTGTCATCTTTGTCATGCTTATTATTTCAATCTTATTTTCTTCTGTGACCCTATTTTTCATCATCACCGTTTTCTTCATATGGACACATGTATGCATAGTAACCAGTATCACCATACTTGTAGCATCTGACTTTCCTTATATCCCTAAAATTATTTGAGTCCTTATTTATTTTGATGAAGTTAACTTCCTCATCATTATATGAACCTCTACTTGTTTTTGAAACTTTCACTTTCTCTTTTTCTAAAGCCTTGAATGCAATATTTTTTATTGGAACCTGATGCTTACTTACCCTCATCTCATGATTTGTGAGAGTTCCTTGTAATTCTTCCAATGTTAGCTTGTTGATATCCATTGTTTCTTCTATTATTGAAACCTTAGCATCATATTTCATGGGAAGTGATCTCAAAACCTTTTGAGTAACTTCTGATTATTTCATCTCAAAACCTAGGCCTCTCATGGTGTTAGTAATCTCATCAACTCGAAGTAAAAACTTTACAATATCTTCAGAATATTCCATTTTCAATTACTCAAATATTTTTCTATGAGATTTTAGTTTTGCCAACTTTACCTTGGAATCTCCTTCATAAGTATTATGCAACTTGGTCCACATTTCATTAGATGAATTACATACCATAACCTTTGAAAAAATTATCTCACGAAGCCCACCCAAAATACAATTCGTTGCTCTTGCATTGATCTCAACCAATTTCTTAATAGTCTTATCTGCATAGGGATCACCTTCAACCCTATACTCTTTTTCAACCATTTGCTATAACTCATATCCTTGTGATATCAAGTAGTTATTCATCCTCATGATCTAGAAAGCATAATTGTTACCATCAAACAATGGAGCCTTATTTGTAGATGATCCATTCTATGAATCCATTTGTGTTCTTGTAGAATCTGCCCTCAAGTTGTTAGATTTTACAAAGGAACCTACTCTGATACCAATTGAAGAACACAAGATTATATTGATAGGGGGTGAAAATTATAAAACCACTTTAATTGCAATAACCAAATATAGCAGTGTGTACTAATAACTCATATAGTAGTAGTAATAAAGAGCATAAGACACCACACATAATTGAGACACAAAATTTAACGTGGTTATCCCAATGTGGGGTACTCCACCAGGTAATCTCCTTATAATATATCACACAAAAATAAGGATTTTTATTAAATAAAATGATTACTTTGATATGCTAAAAGCTAGGCAATAAAAATTTCACACAGAACTTGTCCAAATATGAATAACAAACTCACACAAAACTTGTCCAAATATGCTCTAGCAAGTTCACCAAGAACTTGCCCAAATATGCTCTAGAAATCTCTCCAAGAACTTGCTCAAATCTATCCACAAATCTGTCCCAAAATTATCTATAAAGTTTTCCATAAATTTGTCCACAAAGCTGTCCAAAACTATCCACAAAGCCATCCCAAAATTGTCCACAAAGCTGTCCCAAAACCGTCCACAAAGCTATCCAAAACTATACACAAATTTGTCCCAAAACTGTCCACAAAGCTATCCCAAAATTATTCACAAAGCTGTCAACAAAGCCTTCTCAAAGGCTTAATCAATCATTCTCAAGTAGTACTCAAATCTCGTCACAAATCTATCAAGGCAAAGCTCAAAGATGAATTCAATAATGAATGGCAATGTACTCTTCAATGAATGACAAAAATGATCCACAATGATCTCAACTCAACTCAACTCAAATCATCTCATAGAAGCATAAAGATAATTGTTAGAAACTCAATATGTTCTAAGCTCAATCTTCAACTCAAATCAACTCAAGTCAGCATAAAGAGAATTTTTAGAGACTTAATATGTTCTAATCTCACTCTCAACTCAACTCAAATCAAATCAATATCAACTCAACGCAAGTCAACTCATAAAAGCATAAAGAGAATTGTTAGAGACTCAATATGTTCTAATCTCACACTCAACTCAAATTAGAATTATGGAATAGTTTGTTTCATGGAACTTGACCAATCACCTCACACAATTACTTGACTAGGCTCAATCAACTCAACTCAACCAATCACCACAAGGGACTACTCTTTCTCACAAACACCCTAGTCCAAGAATGTATCAACCAACTCAAATATTTCCAACAATGCTCAACCACAAATCTCACATAACAATGATACTCATGTTCTTTTCAAGTTATTTCACAACCAATGGGATTCAACAACTATGCTTATAAAGCAATGTTTAAACACAACTCTTAAACTAGAAAACCTTGAAGCATTTAACCAACCAATTTCGAAAAGGAAACCACAATCAATCATTTTCACTCCAATGATATTTCAAAAATCAACCACCATAAACAATCAATAGGAGAATGTGCCCATACCTTTTTTATGCCAAGAAGTTGTCCATAAAATCTACCACACTAAATACAACTTTCCTTACCAATCTCAATAAGAGTTAGTGGACTTCAAATAATAATCATAAGATAAACATAACTCAATTTACACATTTTTACTCCAACTTAATAAACACATCAACCAAAGTCCTTTTTAATAAAAATCCTTATCAAAAATAGTAATCAACAAGGCTCTCAAAAATATTTTTTAACTTCTTATTTCTCCTAAATCTTAATTTTTCAATTTCATGAATATCAAATTAAATAAACAACTCATCCACCTTTGAAATAATAATCACAGCTCTTACAAAAATAAAGTTTAATTAAAAACTTTAATTATTCCTTAACCACTTTATAACTCCTATCCTAGGGCATCAATGAAATTAATTATAGCAAAACGTAATTACCTCCTCAAGGGTATTCGAACCCCCAAATTTCCCACATCGCGAATGCCTTAGCCATGGCTAAGGTTCCCACATGAGCTAGCCACTCATTCGTAAGGAAAAGGCATGACTTGTCTTAAGTCCTTCCTCCCTTCCACACAAACCAAAAGTGCTTTGAGTGCTTTCCTTCCAATTCCTTTGAATGCATTCAAGGAGATTCAAACCATGACATAAAGTGCTGCCACACACCTTAACAAAAATCGAATTACCAATACGTCACTCTCCCCATAATGTCTTGGGATTTTTACCAACCTTGGATTTATTCGCTATCTCCCTTTTCAAAATGATTTTCACACGAGCTCTCTTCGGATGCTTATCCAACGATTAACACGAGCAAGGATTAATTTCAAATGAACCTTAGGATCCCAATTTATATAGTATTATCCTCATTTTTGATGAAATCGGTGCATTATTGATATTCCCTCTTTCATTAGACATCGACGCTAACTTTAATTTTAATTTTAAAATTAAAATTTAAATTTTAAATAGTTGAAATTAAACTAAATATTTAAAATTAAATATCTCCATCACCAGGGCACATTTTTTGACGAAACGAAAGATCAACATGGGTTTTAAGAAACATCCATTTAAAATATACCATTCATGGTTTTAAATAAAACATTTTATTTTTCCTGCCTTGGTTTTCACAAAAACCCTGATTTTATCCATTCTTTTCAAAATATCATTTGCCCACCAAAACTCAAAGTGATACATATGCCATAAATGATTCATGTGACATCAATAACAACATAAAATAACTCAAATTTCCAACAAAAAGGTATTTCAAATCATAAAAATGTAAAGTACATAATAAGTGATACATCATTACATTGAGCACAATCAAGATATAGGATAGATACCGGATGGATATCAGAAATGATATTTAGACGTCCACTAACTATATTGTGCGTATTTTTCAAAATTGCAAAAATAAATACAAAGTGACATATTATATAATTTGCATCATACCATTGCATATCATTGCATTTCATGTATGGGTTATTAATTGATTAAATTTTCATAATGAGGATTTTCAATAACATTCATGATTTTTACAAATTTTATGGTGTCGTCCATTAGATTGTTAAACACATATCACATTCATTCCTTATGTTTAAAGTGATTAAAGCATATATTTCATTTACATTAAATTACCATAGTGTAAATAAAACACTACACCAGCATAGCATGACATCATCATAAATTAAAAGCATACAATAAAGAAAAATTAAATATACGTTTAAAAGTAAATATCGCATCCATATGCATCCATCATAAATAACACATCTAAGAATCTAGTTCACTGCATACCATCATCATAAATAAAAATATCTATCTAGTGCATGTCACCCATACATCACAACATATAAACATAGCATCAATATCAACATCTACATCCATGTGCATAAATATAAACATAAAACATAAAAATGACAAGTACACATAATGAGCCAAAATGATATATCATATAAATATGTGTATCAATGAGAATATCAAGAGTGCACAAAAATTACTATAGGCTACAACTGTGTAGGTCCTCGACATTACACTCAAAAATAGTACTACATAAATATTTCAACAAGATATGTACTATACAGTGCTTGCACCCCCAGCTTGAGAGTCACCCCGCCATCCCTGTGGCTCATGTGCGGGCTGACTCCATGTGTGCTAGAGGACCTATGCATCCTCTTAGTCCTATGGGTCCAATAGCTAGAGCTAGTAGAGGACTGCCATATAGTCCTAGTCTTGGTCCACTGGGACCCTGAAGTATGTGGATCCTTTGGAACCTCTCCACAAATAAACCTAATGTAGCCCTCCAGCTAGTCTATGTGGGTTACCCTACCTGTGTACCTATCATTGCCCTCCTCCATGAGGGCCTGTAAGCATTAGATATTTGACATGGAGTCATGGCCACTTGGTAGCAATGATGATGGTGTAGCTGGAGGTCCCATGATATCCTGGGAGGATGAAGTATCCCCCCTCTGTACCCTGAGCAGATCTCTCTTTGTAATAGCTGCACTCTGCTACACCTAAGCTAGATCATGTACATTAGTGAGAACATGGACCTGAGTCTCCATCCCTATAGCCCATGCTATAAGCATTGTGATCTGCTCCTAGGACTCTTGTAACTATCTCTTCTTGTGAGCCAACTTCACCTCCAGAGTGGTGATAGAAGTATCTCATTGCAGCTGATAGGTCTACAACATCCAAAATTGACTCTAAAGAGTAGCAATCTGAGCCAATAGCCCCACATCACTATTTGGAGGTGCCTCACCCTTCTCTAGGGCCTCCTCCTTATCTTCATCCTATGGAGCATCCTTTGTAGGGACCTCTACACCCCATTTGACCTTGGTCTGCTTGTGCACATGGCGCCCCTCTAGATCAACATGCACCCCATCATCCACTCAATCGAGTGGTCCGTCTCCCTACCACTATAGTAAGGATCACTAAGTGTTATATGTTTGGGTGGTCCTATATCTAACCATACCTGACTCCTAGAAGTCATCAGCCTCATCTTCAAATGACGTTGGCTAAATCCATGGCAAATCCCTCTCTAGTACTAGTCATCGGTAGATGATAGGTAGCTATGGAATATCATGTACAATATTAAACTAGCAAAGGATGTGTAAATAAAAGTGATACTCATGGATCTCAGTCTTACATATAAGTAACCACCTATCTCACCTAGCCTGGCATAGTCACTCTCCAGCCCTCTCCCATGCTGAGTAATCCATGTGCGAATGAAACTCTATGTCATCCACCTAAAGCTATGTAAACCTTGTAATGTAGTGGTCCACATCCCCAGTATGGGACCTGCTCTGTAACCCATCCTCCTCATGGGTCCAACATACTGCATAGCACTAGCACTAGTCAGAGATAGTAGTGATGATGAGTGGTAAGTCAGTTAGTCACTCGATCCTAATATGTTTCCAACCCCAGATCTAAAGTAGCAAGCTATAGCTAATACCAACTTGGCTTATATGTATAGCTTGGTATAGCTCCTAATACAACTGACATAACAGAATACTCCCCCAAGCCCAAAGTAGTGGTCACTATGTGGAGCTCTAAGTAACTCTCTTGACACTGGCCAAGAGGTTCCAGGGGATCCTCATTCTTGATGAGTCTAGAAGAACAATATGAACCATGATGTGAATAAATATGGCCTCTAGGATAGATAAGATGCCCTCCCCACACCAGTATCTAATGTGGATGCTCCCATGATAAGCCCTGCCCTAGGCATCATCGCTCTAGTCACCAAAAATCTCATCAAAGACATCCTCATTTCTAGCGAAAGGAGTGGAGGTGATGGGATCGCCATCAATAGGGATCCTAAATATTTGATAGATGTCCTCTAATATGATAGTCATTTCACCTCTAGGCAGGTGAAATGTGTTGTTCCAAGAATCCCAGCATTGGGCCAACGTAGTCATGTACACTTGATATACCCTGATCGTAGGTAGATCAAGCACATAGCCAAAGAAAACTGCACTAAACCACTACCACTCTAGGATGGTGAGTTGTCTATGGAGGGTGCATAGGAGATCTGATTCCATGGATCTAGAGGTCAATTTTTGAAAAGATATAGTACATAAGCGAAAAAAAACTAAAAATAACTAAAAAGCAACCTTAAAATGTCAAACAAATCTAAAAATTGCTAAGAACACAAAAACATGCAAGAAGCGATCCAAAAATTCAAGAAAATTTAAAAATGCATCTTAGTAATACAATAAATGACATTAATTGCCAAGAAAATAAAAAAATCATTAAAATTTCAAAAAAAATTAAAAATTTGGGAACCGTAGGTCAAAGCTGCGGTTTGCATAACAGTCAAATTTTTGACCGTTGGGATTTGAATCTCATCATGACTGACAGTTGTGGTCCCCAATTTGACAATTGGGAACTGCATCTACTAGCTGCAATCTAGGAACATGAACTTTTTTTGGATCACTTCCTAGCCTGGCACCCAAGAAAAATAAAAATCTAACCTAACCTAGACTACTATGAGGTTCTTTACCAACAATTTAGTGAGGTTGATTAACCCATTACTTAATGAGGTTTGTTTTAAATTGGTAAGGAATGTGCAAATTAATTTTAGGGTTGTCTTCCCCACACCAATCCCACTGTTGGATGAATGTTATGAATGGTCTGCCACCAAGATGTGTATGAGGTTGTTGGAATTAGGTTTTAGTAGCATTTTGCGTCAGATATACTTCCTCACCTCTCAGAGCTCTCCAATTGCAAATCACTTTCAAGGAATAATGAGAATTTTTCAAAATTAAAAAATTTAAATACCCTTTTATAATTTCATTGGACCATAGCTTAAAATTGTGGTCCCGTAATTAGGGTTTTACGACCACAAGCCTGAGTCACGATTCTCAAAATTGGAAATACCAACCATAGTCCATGCGCACAGTTTGCAACTGGCATTAAATGCACTAAAATCCCATCGTGGGAATGTTTTAAATGATAAATTAATGATTTCTAATGGATCAAAATATCAATAAGAGCAATCAATTTATCAAATTTGGTGATTTTCAAGCACTAAGATCAATTTTAAAAAGTCAAAAAAAAATTATTAAAAAAAAATACGAAATGCACCTCGTATTTAGTTATTTACCCTAGATACTTGGTGGTTGTAGTGACTAATGATCCATGCAATCTGACAAGATGGATAAATAACCATAAGGACATTTGGGGTAAAATTTTCATCATTGATTTGATATGTTTCTTTTCAATCCCAAAGAAGGCCTTCAAGGTTGGACCGCTCCACGAGAATGAAGCATTTCATATAATTTATCCTATGACATATTTTTAGCAAATCATCAACAAATTGATTCAAAATACATCTAATTGGATTTGTATCATTTTGATTTTCTAAAAAGGCTATTGCAACCCAACCGCTCCATGGAATAGGATTGTGCAATTACTATTAATAGTTGCAATCATAAGTTGAACTAGGCTTAGCCAAGTAATCAAATGCTACAATTCTAAGTTTGGATAGATCATTCATAATGGTCAAGTGACATCATCACTTCATTCATTGTCATTACCCTCATCGACTCATCACTTGAGGGGGTAGTCATGCTTTCAAATCATAATCAAAGTCAAAAAAAGATCCCTGAAATCATAGATCCCTTGATATTGTCAAAATTGTATTCGTCCTTGCGAATCATTGTCAACAACTATCATAAGCTTACCCCTTTTCTTGGAGGAAAATAGCAAATATGATAGTTATTTGTAGCTATCCTCATTTCGGTTATATAGGCCTAACTCCTATTGTAGCACCAAAGCTACCCAAATGTCTGATGATGAGTGCAAGCTCTATCAAATGTAAGCCTTTCACCCTGTTGGAAGCAACAATTCTAGGATGCACGTCCTTTTGATGGACCTGGGGCATCTAATTTTGATCCCACTAATGATCATCATATAACCTTCAACATCATTTTAGGTGGTGTATTTTTTCTCACACGTTGTTCAATATCAAAACGTATCTCAAAAGGGATATCTATAGACACCTAAAACACATCATGTCGAGGGTGACTACTCATATGGGATATGCTACAAGACCATATGGAAGATATTGGACAGACTCCAAGATACACCAGTGGTTCTAACCACTCAATTTGGGCTACTTGGCCTAATTAGTCTAAACCATGTTTGACACCTACGGTCTATAGTCTGAACCATAATTAATACCTACGTTTTACAGTTTACGTCGCAGTTGTCACTTGTAGTCTAAACTAAAGTTCAGTTGGCATTCATCCGAGCCAAATTAGTTTGAACGACCATTTGTTCTAGAAGAAGGTGGTTAAAGGACAAAATATTCCATAGGCTTCCAATCCAATTGTCCTAACCACCTCTTCTTGATCTTGGCTTCTCCATGAAGCCACCCCTAGCCCTTGGGTAATACTATAAGTACCCCTTCAAATTAGGGAAAATATATAGAGAGTGCATTGGATATTAGAGTAGTGAAGCCCTATCAAATTGTATAATCACCTGAGAGTATTGAGAGACATTTTTTGTAAATTATTTTTCTAATTCATCAAGCATCATGTCAATTTATGCCATTGATGCCCTAAGGAGCTAGAACACCAAGAAACACAAATCTGGGTGAATGAAGTCCCAATTGTGCAATTCAACCGCCAATCCAATCAAAGGACACCAAGGCGACCCTTTATCATCAATTGGACAAGGAAGATCAGGACCATAGCCCTAGATTTGGAGGGTAAACTTACTTGATTGTTATCTGCAGCTAATAGTCGTGGTGTACAATGCAGACCACTCATCAAAGCTGTTGTTTGAAACTGGTGAAATATTTCCTTACTGTTTCTTTTGTATTGTGTCTAATTAGATTAGGTTAAGCATTTTAATAGTTTATTTCATGTTTTAAAGACACTGATCAATTTAATTAGGGTTTTGTATAATTTCTTTCCATTTGATCAACTTTGTACTAATCTCATGTTTCCATGCATCATTTCATGCAATTAGTCCATTAGGTAGAGAGCAGTAGTCTTCATTTCTATGTTTTAAACAATCTTTATGAATTTGGTATAAATATAGCATACTTTGATCATTTTCTTGATTTCATTAGTGTTGTAGCATCTTTATGTTCACATTCCTCAAAGGGCCTCATCATGAGAGGTTGCATATGCTATTAATACTTTTGTGTTGTTTCTTGACTGCAGGAAAGTATATTTGAAGGAGATTCAATCATCCAATTCATTCCTCAATGTGAAGAAGAGGGTCAACTCCACCCTACAGTAGTTCATGTCACCCCCAATGGCCTGAAACTCACATTCACCCTTGAGAGGGATTTCATATGCTTTTCCTATTGTAATAAGATTATCAAAATGGTATCCCTAAGAGGGATGCATTTGTAACTGGGATTTTTCTATCTAAATGGAATAAAAGTGTTCTTTTATTTTCTATTTGTTGTCAATCTTGCAATGCATTCTTTTGTATCTCTTGCGTACATCACGCAGTAGGAAGCATAGGTGTGAGGCCATTTTTGTGGTCACAATTACGCAATTATCCAAAATACCACCTACTAAAATTGTGCTAATAGTTCCAAGATTCCTCTGAAATAGTGTGGAGATTCCTCCCAAATATTGGGATTATGGTTGAAATCATGTGTACATATTCTTTATTTGTTAAAAAAATGAGAATTTTAAGGAATAAAATTATAAAGGGACATAAATAAATATGGAAATAAGGTTTGTTATTATTCAAATGAAAGGATATATATATTCTCTCTTATTTTAGCTCATAGTTGTGGCAGCCTAAAAAAGGCTCAACTATATTTGAATCCCCCAAGGGATCACCCACACTTCGATAAGATATATTAGTTAAATCCTTGTCATTTACACATTCAAGCTTTATCTTTGCCGAAAGAGTTTGTAGGTTCACCAAGGGTAGTTTATGGATCACCCTAACTCTATGTTTATTTGTTGATTTGCATACACCTAAGTTTTCTTGTCTAAATAAATATGATGCAATATAAATGATCACACAATGCAATATGAAATCAATGATGCAGAAGAGAAATTTCCTAATCTATGTGCTTTTGCAATTTCTTGTGCCAACTACAAAAATTAAAGTAAATATTTTGAAACATAAAAATATTGTTTTTTCCTTCTTCGAGCAAGGGGGTAGAAAATATGCATAGACAATATTTTAACCTAAGAATTTGAAACTACATGCAATTCAATTTGGATGCCTAAATTAAATAGGTCATATTTCCTTGACATGAAATTTAGTGGAAATCTTAATTCTTTGATTTGAGACCCATTTTAATGTGTTATCAAAAACATAGAGAAAACAAACTTGAGCACAACAATATAAAAGAAAAATCAAGGAATAAAATTATTTAGGTCTTTTCCAAGAAAAGCCTATTCACATCCTAGGATTCAATTTGATTATTTCATGACAAGTTCTCCTCTCTTTATCCTACAAATCTAAGAAAACATAAAGATAACAAAGAAAAAACAAAAAGGAATAGATGCATCCCCTTTTATATGAAAATGCAAAACCCATGAACTTTTTTTTTCTTTCCTTATTTTATTTGTAAAAATAATGAATTGAAGAGATAAAACGTTTTTATCTAATACAATCCATTCTAAAATGCTTATATGATTCAATACTTGGTCCAACAAAACTAGAAACAATGACATTATTTTGTGTCGATTAATAAGATGTTGATTTCAAGGGTGACCTTGTAAAAATAACTAAGGATGCAAGATTTGGTAAATCACTACCTAAGGTTCATCTTAGCAAATTGTTATGAAAATAACAATAAGAAAATATATGGATGCATTTACTAGCCCTTAGATTTATAGGAATTCTAAAATTTATGATTTGAAATTTTATACCTTCATGAAAACTAAAAATGAATCAAAATATACCTATTTTAGGATTAAAAGTAGGACAAAGATACAATTCCAAATCTCATTTTAGGAACTATGAAGAAGCTTTAGTTGGAAGCAAATTATCCATAGGACCAAAAATTTACCCCGAGACAACAATTTCACCCTAGGATTGTAAATTCACCTTAGGATTGTGAATTCACCCTAGGACAACAAAATCATCCCAAAACTACAAATTTATCCCATGATCCATAAATCTATCGTACACCTACTAATTTCATCATAGACCTACAAAATATAAAATAGAAAAATGAAAATTTTCTACAAACCTACAAATATTCCAAAGACCTACAAAATAGAAAATAAAAACCTACAACTACAAAGAAACATCAAAAATTGAATTAGTAGATTTGGGGCATGTCTGTCCAATCCAAAAAAACAAACTAACTTGATCCAAGGATCAAGCCCCAAAGTTTCCACTTTAGGTTTTTTAAAGAAAAACAATCAAAATTTCTTGGATACAAAATCACTTAAGTAAAAATATAAAATTATAAGAAGGAAATGGAAAAAAAAAGAAGACAAATACTAGCTTACAATTGATAGTTGGTAAAGCTCCCAATACAAAGGCTGAAATTTTTAATTTTGACAACATTATCATGATACAAGTATATCTCCAAAATCCTGCTACAAAGATCTAAAAAAATCTTGCTAAATATCTTTCTCTCCAAATAGATCTAAAGTCTATTGCACGCTACGTAGAATTATCCTAGCAATGTAACAACTAAAAGTGCTGATTGTTGGCCCCTTTGGGACCCCAAGGACCCTTTTTATAGAAGATAATTTGCTTTGCAATCTCCAACTAGGGTTTGGGAGGGAATATTTGACACATGCAATTCCAAGGAGGTAAGATATCTAGTTTAGTTAAGTTGAGAGCTGATTGAGAGGTGGATCAAGAAGTCAACTACCTCTAATTGGTAGTTGCATGGTATAATTGGAGGTGGTTTGATGAGTTAACTACCTCTAATTTGTATTTTAATGGACTAATTAGAGGTGGGTTGATGATTCAACTATTCCTAATTGGTATTTTAGGTAGGTTACACTATTTTTGAGCTAATTGGACATGGAAGTGGTGGTGACTAGTAGTTGCACCACGAAAACTTAAGCTTTGTTGATGATTTACAAATTCACCATGGTCCCTCAAATATATCATGGACCCATAAATTTAATTTTTTTTTGAAACATGGTCGTGTCTACATCCATTGGAAAAATACTTTTGAGAGATTTCCAATAGTACAAAATTTATGAAATTTGGAGTTGATTTGGTCAAGTTTTGTGAAGGTCAAAGTTGATGGGTTAAATTCAACATGGGAGGTCAAATTTACCTCGAGGTGTCAAATAAGGTAAATTATGGCCATGTTCATACCTGTTGGAAATATATTTCTAAGATATTTCCAATGGTACCAAATTTGAAATTTGGAGTTGATTTGCTCTAGATTTATGAAGGTCAAAGTTGATGGATCAAATTCATTGTGGGAGGTCAAATTCACCATGAGATTTCAAATGCTCCCTAAGATTTCAAATTTTCCCTAAGGTTCAACTATGGTCATGTTTATGCTTATTGAAAATATCTTTTCAAGAGCTTTCAATTTATAAAATTTGGAATCGATTGCTCTAGTTTTTTGAAGGTCAAATTTGATGGGTCCAACCTATTGTGAGAGGTCAAATTCACCTTGAGATGTCAAATTTGTTATGAGGTGTAAAATTTTCCATAAGGTTCAAATATGGTTGTTTTTATACTCTTTGGATATATATTTTTATCCCTTTCCAATGGTACTATATTTGTGAAATTTAGATATGATTTGATGTAGTTTTGTGAATGTCCAAGTTTATGGTGTCTTTCACCTTGAATTTGGGTGCATAAGGTAGAATTGGTCAAATATGTAGTGGGTGATATGTTGAGTGGTCAATATAGAGGTAAAAATTAGGTATCTACATTTTCCCCTTTTTGAAGTGTTTCTTTTAGAATGAATGCTTCAAAAGTATCCATTCCCAATTTTGCAAAAACAAAAAGAGATGTCATTTTTGTGATGTTGGTCGATGAATGCATTAATTACAATGTACTACATAATATGTGTTGTATTTGGATATCCAGGAATATATACTTGGGCATTTCACCTTGATTTTCCAAAGTGAGTAGTTGGCAAGCCATAAAAACTCAAAATATTTGGTATTTTATGATTTTGGATGTTTTGCTTTTCATGTCCAGCAAGCTGTCTAACTTAGTTTTGATTTTTTGTTATTTTTAGATTGAGATATGTTTCCTAGAAACCTTTTGTATGTAGGGATTTATTAATTTGTTTCTCCCCTAAGTAGTGGCCTCTAAACATGATTAATAGAAAATTTCTTAGGCAATTTTAAACAATGTTTTTTTATCTTGGTGCTTTTGATTGCCTGGGTAGTTCATACCCATAGGATTTTGTTTGCTTTACCTAAGGACTTGGTTAGAATTCCCAAAAGGACTTGGTCAACATTACCTAAAGAACTTAGTTAGCATTTTCTAGAGGACTTAGTTAAAATTTCCTAGAGGAATTTGTTAGCATTTTTCATTAGACTTAGTTAGCTATTTTTACAATCTATATCCATGAAATTTGATTACTTTATCTTGGACAATCTATGTGCTTTATTACTTTTGTTTATTCCTAAGTATTGGCTCTTTTATCCTGATCAATAGATAAATTATTCGATGAGCTATTCCTTTTAGATATTATATGTCCATATAATATATATTTTGGGATAGTATATGCTGATATAAGATATGCTCTTGGACAACCTATGTTAATATAGATAGATGTTGTATTGAACATTTTATGTCCTTATATGATAGATGTTATCTTGGATAGTCTATGTCCTTATTGTTTTGGTATTTTGAACAATTATATATTCTTACTCATTTTTTTTCTTAATTTTTTCTTATCTCATATCCCCAATCATAGGGCTTATTGTAGTGATTTAGGTTGACTATTGATAGCAAAATCATCTATGGATGATCTTACCATTAGTTGTATATATGTCATAGGATATTTATAACTTGGTATATTTTGAAAAGAATTGTTTGAAATACCATGTAATTTCTTAAGAAAATGGACTTATATTTTCCACACTCTTATGGATTTGATAAAATTAATAATATGAATATCTCTTGGGGTTCATTGTTTTAGGTCTTTATTAGGGACAATGATGAAACAAGTTATACTCGACTAGTCACTTGGTAGGTGCTAATAAGAGGCTTAAAACCAAGGAAGTAGGATAATTGGAGATTTATAAAATATTAGAGCCATACATTCCTGTGATGTAAGGAAGATTGACATCATTTTAAAATAAGGTAATAATTTCTTATAAAAACAATTATAGATTAGTCTTTTTATGACAAATGGGAGCACACAAGTTCTCACTGTTGAATGCAAATACGTCATAACACAAATTCATGTTATTCATGCCATTATGAGAGTAGTCATGAAGAGTCTTTTGAGAGTTTTGATACCACATTTACCAAGCTCAAATGTAATCTATCATGAGATCTATCTTAACTAGGATCATTATGGGTTACAGTGAATCTTTTTAACTATGTATGCAAACAATATGCATATGAAAACAAGCAAGTGAATTAGCATTCAATCACTCAACAAGCATTTAATGACAACATGCAATTGTAATAGTAATAGTTATGCAACAAGAAATGATAACTCAAGGCTTTTGGGATAAGGAAGATGAGAATTATTTATCATAAATATTTTCAAATTCATGTGCTTATGGATGAAAAATATTTTATAAAAGGAATAATTATTATCCTCCAAGCCTATAAAATATGTGATCTTATATCCTTTTAGAGAAGGAATTTTATGAGAAGTTTATTCCTTGTTAATGACTATGAATAATTATCACTACGTTCTGCTATGCAAAATCCATTAAGTAAGGAATAACATTCATCTATTAATCATAAAACCAAGTCCTTGAAAAACATAGGCCAAAGTTTTAAGAGAAGAGGCACATGCAATGCAAGCAATAAAACCAAAAGAAAGCAAAATATACTAGCACACAATTCTATATATAAGATGGGAATGTAATCATTGCATCTTGGTGAAGAAAGAAAAATAGTGTATGAAAAACAAGCCCAATTCCTAAGGGTAGGGACCCTCTAGCATCAGTGATCTAGTGCAAGTGTAATGCAAGTGAGGTAACCTAACTAGTTGTCATCATTGAATCATTGTATATTTGCATGATTCTAAATGCACACGAAGTTATGCATATATGTAAAAATTCAATCATTGTATTAACAACTATTTCAATAGAAAAATAAAATAATGCATAAGAGTATAGGTAGCAAATAGACCAAGGATTTTGTGGGAGGGAATATGGGAGTTATTTCTTGTAAATGTTTCTAGTGTCAAATAAAAACTATTTTAGCAAGGAATAATTTTCATATTCCATTGCATAAAAGACATTATACATAAACAAGTAGACCATGCATTTATGAGAAGCAATCATGCATTTTGTGTAATAGGCATTTATACAATTATAACAAGTGAATGTACAAAAAATGTTAAGCAGTTGTGTAAAGTATGTTAGACAATAATGCAGTTATGAGAAGCAATCAAGGGGATGAGTAAATATTTTTTAGGACTCATCAAGGAGATCCACTAGATTTATGACCTATTACAAATGCAATGCAAGTAAATCTATTTTCTATCTAGGATTATCCTTACATTATCATGGGATACCTTCTCATGATATATATGATGAATAGGTAGACTCAAGATATCATGCAAGCAAGCACATGAACAAAATTGTTTTATAGGCATCCATGTATGCAATCATCTATGCAATCAAGCACATGAGTAGGAAAAACATGTAAATTAAAGCATAAATATCTTTTTAAATACATTATTTTTATAGGATTCTTATGCAATTTTCTATATAATGTGACCAAGTGATATGTGCCTAACCCATCTATAGAAATCACTATGAATGGACCTAACCAATTAGGTTCATATTTACATTTTTTGTCTTCTTTTGCATTAGTGTTATTTTTGTTTACTTTAAACACTAAGTCACCTAATTTGAAGGAATGAGGTCATACCCTATTTACATAGGCTCTTTTTGAGTATTTGGTGGTAGACTTATAGGTGATTTAGGGTATGGATCCATGTTTTTCAACTAGTTACAATTGGCTAAGGCATGCATGACGATATTCATCATCCACAAAAGTGTCCTTTAGGAGGATTCGAAAGGAAGAGGCTTCTAACTCAAAGGGGAATATGGAGTTAGTCCCATAGACTAAAGTATAGGGTGTAGCACCATTTTGAGTTCTCACACTAGTGGGATACATTCATAAAGTGGGATATAACTATAAGTACCAATCCCTACCATTTTTGCTAACTAGTTTCTTTAATGTCTTATTAATATATTATTTGAAGCTTTATCTTGACTGTTACCTTACAGGTAATATGGGATCATCTACTTATGCTGAATTTTAAACTTAGCACAAATATTAGTGACATGTTTGTTCTTAAAATATAAGCCATTTTCAAATATGCTAACGTTAAGAGTACCATATCTCGAGAGGATTTTATTTAAAATTAATTTTGACACTTGAACTCCAGTACAAGATGATAAGGGTATAGTTTCTACCCACTTGGTGAAGTACTTAGTTGTAGTGATTATGAACATATGCCCATTGGATTATATAGGGTTTATTTAACCAATGTTATCTACATGGCATGGATTGGAGCTCTTGGCTAGGTGCATGGATAAGGTTGTCATGTTTTTGGCAATTGTCATATTTTTACATGAAATTATGAGCATCCCTTTCCATGGTTCGCTAGTAATATCCCATGCAAATAAGCTTCTTAGCAATGAAACTTCCATTGAATTTTCCACTACATGCTCCATCATGAGTATCTTGCACCACTTGTTTCGCTTCACAAGAATTTATGCATCTTAAGAGAATGCCATAAAACAATTTCCTATAATGTCTTCAATTATTACATATCTACAAGCCTGATACCTTACATTATTTTGGTTATTGAAATTTAGAACTTTGGGTAAATCTCCAATCTCAAATAAATTATAAATTTCCTTGTACAAAACATCAAGGATAAGAGCTTGTTCAATTGTGAAGATGGCTAATGACTCTTGACTAGATTACAAAGTTGTAGGTTGCTTTATTTGATAGATGATAACTATTGCTTATTTATCCTCCATCTCTGAAGTCATAAGTGATGTAGTTGCAACCATCACATCTGCTTGTCAATTACTAGAGCATGGAATAATGCCAATGGTTAATTTTCAGAGGTAACCATCAACCTATCCACATTTTCTTTATACAACTTGATTTTATCATTTTTAGTTTGATAAAATCCACTAATATGATTAATGAATAGTTATGAAAATCCAAATATGGAGAGAGAGGTTACTTTTAATACTAACGCTACCAGAAGCCTAAGGATGAATGCTTCATACTTGGCCATCTTATTGGTATATGAGAGTTGAAGCTTAAAGGATAAAGGGATGGAAATTTGTTGAGGTGATACTAGGATGATTATTTCCTCCACACCCTTGATGCATCTTGCACCATCAGAGAAAATGATCTAAGAATCTTGTTGTGATATTTGAGAGTGCACATTGTCTCATCAAGATACTCAATTACTAGGGGATGGTTAGAAGGTAAAAGTGTTGCTACCAATTGATCAGTTATCACATGTCCCTTTTTCAAATTTTGGCTAATGAAATAGATGTCAAATTCATTAATTACCATTACCCATTTATCCATCCTACCCAAAAGATATGATTTAGACATAAGGTACCTCAATGGTTCAACCTTAGCTATGACAGGTTTTATGATTAAGCATGTGATGTCTCAACTTTTGGGAAGCAAAGAAAATTGCTAGTTACAATTTTTCTAAGGGAGTAGATCTAGTCTCATATGTAACAAGGGTTCTACTAATATAGCAAATGGCCCTTTCCCTATGTTTATCATTGTATTGTGCCAACATGGCACCTAATACATGGACTATTATTGAAATGTATAGAAATAAATGTTTAAGAGGATCTAAAAAATAAGTACCAAAAATATAGATGATATGTTTTAAAGTCATCAAAGGCCCTTTGACATTGTTCATCCCATTGAACTCATCCCATTTCCTCAAAATTTTGGAAAAAGGGTTGATATTTTCTTGCCAATTGGGAGATAAGTCTTTTGATAGCTTGTAATCTAAAATGGTAGATATTTTGTGAGGATTTACCTCAATACCACATTAGGTTAGGATTCTAGGAGATGACATTTGTGTGATGGCATATATTTTATCAGGATCTACCTCAATGCCATGTCTAGACACTATGAATCCTAATAATTTTCTAGATGTGACTCCAAATATACATTTAGAGGGTTTTAGGTAAACCTTATATTCTTTGAGTCATTCAAAAAATTACCTTAAGTCATTAATGTGATCCTCTCATTTCATGGATCTTCCAAGAATATCATCAACACAATACTTGGAATGAAATATGCCTACTATGTGAAATGTGCTCTAGATCATGACCAATATTGGATGACTAGAATTTCTTCTAATTTCAATATTCAAAGTAGATTGATTTCTTGAAATTCTAAATAAAATAAAGAAAAGAGGTTCAATACTAAAGATATAAATGCAAGGGTTAGATAAGGGGAAAAATTTTCAAATATTAATTGAAATATTGATGGATTTAGCTTAATAGCAATGTGATACACTACACAAATTCTCTTACACTCAAGCTAAGACTAAGCCTAACAGACCAACCATTAAACAAAGCATCAAAAAATTCATTAAGCTCAAGTTATGCATATTTAACATTCCAAGAACTCTAAGGAAGATAATCCAAATAGAAATCCAATTATAGCAAGATTTTCTTAATAGAATTAATCAACCATAAAGCATTAACAAAAATGTATAAATATGCACAATGTACATTCATATAAAAACATGAAATGCTATCTCCAATGGAGGTCAAACAACTTCTTTATTATATTGATCATAGAGAAAATTATATAGCATATGACTGAAATATTTCTAAAGATCCAACCCTTGTACTAAGGAAGTCTCAAATATTTATAGGATTATACAATGCTTTCTATTATTCTTGATCATTGATGTGAAAGCCCTTTTTAGACCTAACATGGATAGTAACAATTTGGTGAGAACACTTGGAGGACATGGCTATCATTTTCCATACAACTTATCTCAACTACTTTGATTCTACTAAATATGTGTCTAGTGTTGATCTCCTCCTAAAACTTGGCATTCATGCATCTTCAAGGGACCTAAGCATATTTGATGATTTCAAATTTTCATTACCATGCATTATTGTTGCACTAGCTTGTCAAAGGTTCTATCTTAGCTTGAGTGTTTCAATATGGGTGGTTAAGCATTCCTTTGGCACATGGTACGATTATTATAAGGATACATTTAGGAGATTTTATCCATTACCAAAGCTTTGAGGTGTTTTCAAGATCCTCTAGCTACTATGGGGACCTTTAGAGATGAGACCAAGATATTAGAAAGCTTTGTTGATCTCATCGCTTAAGAATACCAAGACCATATTTCTCCTAGGACAAAATTTTAGAATATTTTGGTTGATGTAGGGATTTGGAAATCCATGATCAAGATTTCCTAAGCCTAGGATCTTAGGAAGATTTGTTGATGTTATCACTTAGAAATCTAGGGATCGACTTGTTTTGGTATTTTATAAGAATCAAGCTGATATCAACACTTGAAAATTTTAGGATCACCTTATTCTAACCCTTAGGATTCTTGGAGTCTATGATTGATTTCTTCTAGGTTTGTTTTACTAGAATCCTAGCACATATTCAACCTAGATAAGTGCATCTTGCTTCCTAGCTATTTTGTGAATCCAACCATTTTGAAGGGACTCAACCACTTCAAAACTTGGAAATGGATGGATGCTTCTAGAATTTTGACAACCTACTCATGCAAAAATGATACATTTAAACTTGTTTGAAATTTGCCTTAGCTTTGTATGTGTAAATTTACATTAACTCACATTATTGACACCTTGCAAGAATTTTTACTTTCAAAAATATCCTAAATAGTCTTATCCATTCATAACATGTTTCAAAAGAAGAAAGAGACATGAAACCTAGAAGAGGAGGGACACTTAGGGTATTATTGTGACAAAAGAGGTGGAAAATAATGAGAGTGGGTGGGAACATGAGAAATTTGAGGAAAGGGAATGAGTGGAGTAAAAACAATATAGGGATATAAGAAATGACAGAGAAATGAAGGGATATAGATTGGAAGAAGAAGAGATTATACCTAAGTGGTTGTATCTTTTGAATATCTAGATTTCCTTGATTATTTTCATTATTTTACCATATCTTTGGGTCTCACCTTTTTACCATATTGCTATTTGATATTTTAAAATATCAAACAACAATAAGGTAAAAAGGGTGAGGTCTTTCCCCTTTTGATTGATGGATGTTCCTAATTTTTTTTCTTTTATGTGACTTTTGATTTGGGTGAAATATTTGGAAGATAGAGCATAGTAGAACACTTCATACCACAATTGAGAAAACCTCAATAGTTTACAAAAAATTAATATTTGTAATTCATGTGTTTTTGCAAACTATAAATTTTTAGGTTGTCTTTGTAGTTTCCCTAGATAGAAGGGAAAATTTTGCTTGCTTGAGCCTACTTGATAAGCTTACCAACCATTTTCCTCTTCTTTTATTTATCTTTTGTCCTTAGGAATTTCTATTTTGGCATATTGTTGTTTTCTTATTAATAGAGTGAATTACAATTTCCAAAATAGTTTGCTTGTATCTATTGGTCCCTATCATAGGTTGAGGGGCATGCTAGCAGCTACAATTTAGATGCAAACATTGTCAATAGAGGAGCCCTTTTAGCTAAAATTAGGATGGTTACCAGGCCCCACCAAGGAAAATTATTACTTTAGCTACCATTGGGAATGCTAATACTCATCACTCTTTAGCTATGTCAGGTCAACAGATATTTGTGATGCAATAATTTTTAGGCTCATTTGCAATCTTCTTTTAAGGCCCTTCCTTGTGAGCATACCTACTATATTATCAATAATAGAGATACGGGAGCATAATGGAGCCTCTAACCTTCTCATTTCTTGTTAACCTCACATAGAAGTATGGTACTTAGGAATTATTATACCTAGGAACTGCATAATATCAAGAGGAATGGATCCTTATATAGACTCCTTCACCTTGGAAGTTAATAAATTAACTATTTGGTACATCCCCCTTTTCTATAAATCTTATATTTTTCAACTCACATGAAATATATTTTCAATATAGTTGAATAAAAAATCAACATGATCATCTATCTTAATTACATAAATTTGTGCATGTGATCTATCTAGTACATTTTTCAAAATTTGCTTTGATGGGATATTAAACCACTATCTTCTTGGCTAATGGTCTTGTTATTTTTTGTTGTAATCAAATTTATTTACATGTTGTTTATGTACATAGAAATTTTGCATGATTTACCATGCTAGTTGTGTCAAAATTTATCATTTTATGATAATATGCAATATCTCAACCATATAGTCCCAAAATTTTAATTTATTGATTGGGAGTTTGGAGCATGTGGCTTATTTTGGCAGAGACTTGTCATTGGGTTCAGTTTGGGAAGACTTGATCTCCAAATTTTGCATGGTATATATCCTTGGGATGTATCATAGGTAATTTTTCCTCAACACAACACCCCTTCACTATCATTCCTATAGAGATAAGTATAAGGGTCATGGTTATGCATAAGGGGTAGTACCAAAAAAGTATTTATCAAATTGGGGTGAATCAACGTGAAAACTGTATAAACTATGGGGAAAATTTTTCAAAATTTTGAAGAAAATTTTTCAAAACATGGCGATTTTTTTTTCAACTACAAGTATCAACAAAATTATCAGAAGGTGACTAGTAGAAGGCAACTGGCAAGAGGCGACTGACAGAAGGTGACTGGAAGAAGATGACTAAAATAAGGTGACTGACACAAGGCAACTAGCAGAAGGTGATTGGTAGAAGGCGACTGGAAAAAGGTGAATGGTAGAAGGTGACTGACACAAGGTAACTGGTAGAAGGTGATTGACATAAGGTGATTGGTAGAATGCGACTGGCATAAGGTGACCAACACAAGATGACTGATAGAAGGTGACTGGTAGAAGGTGACTAACACAAGGTGAATGGCAGAAGGTGACTAGCATAAGGTCACTGGCCGAATGCGACTGACATAAGGTGACTAGAAAAAATGTAATTGGAAGAAGGCGTCTGACACAAGGGAAATGCCACAAGGTGACTGACAGAAGGTGACAGGTAGAAGGCAACTAGTAGAAGGTGAATAACATAAGGAATATGGTAGAAGGTGACTAGTAGAAGTTGACTAGCACATGAAGACTGACAAATGGCGAGTGGCACATGGTGACTAGTATATGGTGAGTGGTAAAAGGCGAGTGGCACTAGGTGACTGGTAGAATGTGAGTGGCACATGGTGATTGACATATGGTGAGTGCCACAAGGTGACTAACAGATGGCGAGTGGCACAAGGTGACTGATAGATGGTGAGTGGTACAAGGTGACTGGAATATGGAGAGTGGAACAAGGTGACCACCATAACCATAAATAAGATGGCACCACCTGTCCTCTCTTCATGTTGTTTGATTTGATTAAGATTATCTTCATGTGTGGACTGTTGATTATCATGGATATGTGGAAGTGGATGAATACCAGGGTTAACAATGTTTTTTGTAGATATAATTCTAGTGTCAATAGTAGATTCATTATCACTATGGCATTTAAAAGCATACCAGTGTTTTCTAAAAATAAAAGTGAACAAATCCATCAACCAAAAAACACACTTCTTTATGAATTGAGGACATTATATTTAAAATTAACAAAGTAAAAAAATTAACTAGTGAGTAAAGGTGTTCATACCTTTAGTTTGTGTAGATGTTGATGGCAGACTGGGTTTTGAAATATTAGGAAAGTATTTGAGGATACTCCTTTTATTGGAAGACTCTCCTCCCTTCTTTCCACTACCTATAGTTGACATTTTTATCTGTATGAACAAAAGAATAACATGAACAAAGAACATCATTTTTAAATATGAAAATAACAGGTGTAAAATAGAACTACTACTAGAGACAACAGAATCTATGTCTGTCCCATGAATATTTTTTACAGGAAAAATAAACCTCCTTATTGAGTTTCCATTAATAAAATGAAAAATGAAATTTAATGGTAAAAGAAGCATATGGATAAATTGAGTCACCTTTTTCTAGTTTCCTTCTATCAGTCACCTTCTATCGATCACCTTCTACCAGTTGCCTTCTTCCAGTCACATTCTGCTAGTCACCTACTATCAATCACCTTCTTTCAGTCACCTTCTGTCAGTCAACTTCTGCTAGTAACCTTCTATCAGTCACCTTCTATCAGTTACCTTTAGTCAGTCACCTTCTCCTAGTCACCTTTTGTTAGTCACCTTCTATCAGTCACCTTCTTGCAATCGCCTTCTACCAGTTGCATTTATTCAATCTCCTTTAGTTAGTCACATTCTACTAGTTTCCTTCTACCAATCACCTTCTACCAGTTGCCTTCTGCAAGTCACCTTATGTCAATCACCTTTTGCCAGTCACCTTCTACTAGTCACCTTCTTCGATCACCTTCTACTAGTCACCTTTTATCAATCACCTTCTGTTAGTCGCCTTCCACCAGTTGCCTTCTATCAATCGCCTTCTTCCAATTGCCTTATGCCAGTCGCCTTCTGCTTGTTGCCTTATAGTAGTCGTGGACTCTGGTTTTGTCAATACTCTACTTTGTATCGCTCATTATCCAAAAAAAATGTTGTAATTGTATAGGAGTCATTGTTAGGGTTAGCTATATATAATGGGGTACAAGGGGTGATTTGGATGGGGTATTTCTTCTTTTAAATAAATTTATGGAAAAAATTGGATGGGAAACCTTATGAAAATGGGGTGAATTTACCTTAAAAAAAATTAGATCCTGAAATTTTTAGGCGAACGGGCTAACCTCTATGGTCCCAAAAATCACAAAATTGACATTTTGGAAATCCAAAAATTTGTGCTAAATTATGAAATTTGACATTAAGCAAAACCCTAATAAGGGTAGAGACTTAGTCCTACCCATTCCAAGAGATGGTCGTTTATGTGCTATATTGAATTCTAGCAAGGTGATTTCACCATCTATCGAGATTTTGAGAGTTGCTTCCACAATGTCAACTTTTTCAAAAATCGACAAGGTCTCCTTCAACTAATTCACTTCTTTCAAAATACCATCCTCATCATTATCTAGCAACTTAATTTCTTCTAAGCTAATTACTTTAACTGCCATTGATACTACTTACTCATTTCTTCCCTCTATCTTATTATTATAGAAGGGTATCATAGTTTTAGGTAAGTCTATTTCCTTTGCTCATATACTTGTGGTTCTTTTGGCTTAAGTAACTTCATAGATAGCTCTTAATTCTGCTCTCCTTGTTGCTTTATATAAATATGTAGTGTTGCTTCCATATTTTCACTTAGTTTATCTTTGGTCTTGATCCATCCTTCCGTCTATAGCATATGATAGAAAAGGTTTATGCTTGCATCTGATATTTATGTTGGTTGGGTTTGATGTAGAAAGGTCCTTAACTATTACATATTATTCTATATCCATCACCAAATCCATGGTTTCTTATATTTATGAGCTAGAGCTTGTTGGTATTGAAATTGGTAGAACTATCAAATACTAAATACTTGTGCTTGACCATATGAATGGATATTTTCTGTTCTTGACTTCTAGCAATGTTATAATATTTTTCATCAAGCTCATTAATCAACATAATTTGATCTTCTAGGATAGAGGAAGGTTCCTTTTGAAGGTATACTTTAAATCCTACTTTGAAATTCGTTTGCTTCATTATATCAAAGATCATTTGTCAAGTTATGCACTATAGCTCTTAGTTCTTATAACTCCTTGAATTTTAGGGTAGGCATGATGAGTACATAACTTACCAAGATAAGAGGTAAAGAATATAATTTAGGCAATGTGTATATAGAAGGGAAAGGTAGAGCCAAAAAGTATCTTGTGATCTTGTCAAATAAATATGAGGTATATATGTCATAGTAACTCTAGGGGGAAACTTTCCAACTAAGATGAGTATATTTTACACTATGATGAAAATCTAAAAACTTTGTGTGAACCTACTATCATTACATTGTTAGATATGAAGGCTTAATTTTGGGGTGAAATCATGAATTTAATAGATATATGCTTAAGCATGTGCTGATCTTATCTCCCAAGGGATTTTCCTATAGTTTTTTTTAACCAAATATTAAAATCAGTGATTCTTTCCTAGATGTGCCTTTGAATAAATGAGAACTAAGTAAGCAACATGAAAGGATATCCTACATCATCGAACTCTAATATGAGAGGTTTAGCAAGGTCAAACCAAGATACTATGCCACTATCCTCTAAAGAGTGGAAACATTCAGTTATTTTACCTTTAAAATATAATGAAAGAAGCCTCATCATTACATATTCATAGGTGACATTATAAATGGTAGCCAAAGCGGTGACATCCCAATAATTGTTTTAGGCTATCTTTCCATTTCCATCATAAGATGGAAAAATTTAATGTGGCCTAAGGGATGTGATGGATATTAAGGAGATTAATAGATTTAGTACTATTCCAATATGGATATATGAGTTTGACCATGGATTATAGTAGGATGTATTGGGATGTCTTCGAATTTATTGATATGTAAAAGATCTACGAGATATTTTAGCCTCTAATGTTATCATCATGTAGTTCTAGATATCTTTCACTAATAGAGTTTCCAATCTCTTTCATTCTTCAATAGTGGAGTCGCTAGGTAAATAGATTTATTGATCTTAGAGAGAAAAACTTCACCAAGGTTCTACCTAATCAAGTTTTAAATCTATATCTTGATTCTTTTTAAGATAAACTAAATAAGTTTAGTCCCACCAGGTACGCCAAAAAATCTTAGACTAAAATTTTCTTAATATATGAAATGCACCATAGATCACAACCAATATTGAATGACTAGAATTTCTTCTAAGTTCAACTTTTGAAGAATGTTGGTTCATTGAAATTATAAAGAAAACGAAGAATAAAGGTTCCATACTAAATATATAAATGCAAGGGTTATATAAGGGATAAAGGGTTTAGAGATTAATTAAAATATGGATGAATATAGCTTAATAACAATGCAATACACTACAAAACTCCCATTACACTCAAGCTAAGACTAAGACTAATAGAGCAACCATTAAACAAAGTATCACAAATTAATTAACCTCAAGTTATGCATCCTTAACATTCTAAGAACTATAAAGAAGATAATGAAAACATAAATCCAATTAAAGAAAAAATTTCTTAACATAATTAATTAACTATACAAAATTAGCATAAATGTATAAAGTTGCATAATGCACATTCATATAAAAACCTAAAATGCTATCTCTAATGACAGCCAAACAAATTCTTTCTTATATTGATCATAGAGCAAATTATACAACATATGACTAACAAATTGCTAAAGAGCTAACTCTTGTACTAAGGAAGTATCAATTATTTATAGAATAATAAAATAATTTTTGTTATTATTGATCATTTCTATAAAATCCACTTTTAGACCTGACATCGATAGACACAATTTGGTCAGCACACTTAGAGGGTATGACTATCACTTTTTGCTCAACTTATCTCAGCTACTTTGATTCTAGTGAAGACATGGCTGATCTTGATCTCCTCTTAGAACTTGGTGTTCATGCATCTTCAAGAGTCCTAAGCATATTTGATAGTTTGAGATTTTCACCACTATGCCTTATTCTTCTAGCTTGTCAAAGGTGCCAACTCAACTTGGGTGTTTCAATATGGGTGGTTGAGATCTTCTTTGGCATGTGCAAGGATTGCTATAAGGGTTCTATTTGGGAGATTTGATTCTTTAGATACTATGGGGACCATTTAAATATGAGACCATGATATCTAAAATATTTTCTAACATCATCGCTGAAGATTCCTAGGATCATGTTTTTCAAGGATCATATTTTTAGAATATTTTGGTTGATGTCATTATTTGGAAATTTAGGACCAATATTTCCTAGGCTTAGGATATTAGGAAGCTTTGTTGATGTCATTACTTAATAATCCTAAGATTGAATTATTTCAACCTTGTTTCCTTTTAAGTTTAATTTCCTTCAGAATTGTTTTTCTAGATTCTATAAGACTCAAGCTAACGTCAACACTCAAAAAGTCTAGGATCACCTTATTCTAGCCCTTAGAATTCCTAAATATTAGTATTCATTTTATCTAGTTTTTTTTACTAGAATCCTAGTACATATGCAACTCGACCAAGTGCATCTTGCTTCCTAGCTAATTTGTGAATTTGACCATACAAAAGAGACTTAGCCACTTCAAAACACTGGCTTGGATGGATGCATCTAGACTTATAGAAATATGTTAAAATGATGAGTCTAGATCTATTTGGGCTTTGTCTTATCTCTGTATGTGGGTAGTTAATTTAACCCACAATAGTCTTCAATGATGTCATACATCATGTTGAGTGGTAATTTTACCCAATTGTAAAATTACACTCTCCCTTAGGATTTTGATCCTAAAACCCTCTCTTGCAAAGAAGTTAAACAAAAAACTTCTCCAAGGTCTCCACTATATTAGCATTTGCATATGTGTATTAGTAATCTCAATAAAGATATCTCAATTAAGTCTAGGAACACCTTAGTGATTGCAAGTAACTGTAAACAAGGGGCACATATTGGTTCATTTTACCATGCTATATTAATGGTTGTTCATAAACCTTAAATAAAAGTAAATATGAATTGGCCCTCATATGACCATGATGTAGCCTTAATTCCTTTTATCTTGGATGTTTTAGGATTGATTTTATCTTCCTTTGGATTAAGTAGATTTTAAACAAGTTTTTATCTTGCATTAAATCCTACTTTAAGCATGAAATAGAAGATTAAATATATCTATGAAAGTGAATTTAAAATGATGAAAAGATCCATTAAATTTAGCTTTTATCATGAAGATAAAGAAAGCCTTTGATGTAATTGATAAATTGTTTCTCTTTGATGAAATTAGTTTTCATAAAGAGACACCAATTTATTGCTTGAAAATAATAGCCTCATAATGTCATGGTAAGTTATCCTTCTTTAATGAAATTAATTTTCATTAAAAAGAAATAATTTCATTCTTTAAAACCAAGACCTTTGATGTAATGATAAATTACCCCCCTTCAATTCAGAATTTTCATGAAAAATGGTGCATTTATTGTTTCGAAAATGATGGCTCATGAAATGCCATAAAAATTACCCCCTTTAATGAAATTGAATTTTCATAAAGGAAAGGTCATCTTATGCTTATGAATGAAAATGCAAATTTTAAAAATTTGTTTTTGCCTCCAAAATGTGAAAAATAAAATTTCCAAAATTATAAAAAACCCTTAAAAATAGTAGTTTTCAAAATAATTATAAAATTGAAATGACCTCGGAATGAGTCCGAATCTATTGCATATGGAAGATTGATGTTCATCTAGGGATATATGTAATTATTTTTATCATTTTATTTTTTCCTGATTTTTATTTCAACACCTAAAAATTAAAAAAATATGCAAAATAAAATTTAGAAAAATTAAAAATTAAAATCTGAACTAAAATTTAATTCTAAAAATAGAAACATGCAAAGCTTTTCTAGTTTGATGGTACCCTGTCCTAAAAATTCGAAGATGTGAGAAACTCTTACATGCAACCTAGTAGATTTTAACCTGCATATGCACAATTAAAATGAATTAAGTGTTACCTTCTAGGGGTACAAAAAAATAATTCCAGACTCCAAATATTCAATAATTTGACCCATTGAAAGGCATCTAACATTATCTATAAATTCAAAAATCCGAATAGGGGAAATATAAAAACAATCAAATTCATGCATGCAGAAATTTTCACCTCCTTTCTCACAAACTAAATCCAAATCTCTAAAAAGGCATCTACATTAATGTAATGTTTTCATTTTTACAATATTAATCTGGTAGCATTCTAGTTCTTTGCAGAGAAAACCAGCCTTTGCAATAACATTTTCATGCATATTTCAAAATTTTCATTTTGTCCTTTCACGTTTCACATTTCCTCCTTTGATAAAAAATGATTAGTTTCATTTCCTTTTTTTCTATTTCCAATGTATCTATTTTCTTCATTTTCCTATATGGCCTCGAAGGATAACCCTTTTATTTAGTAACGGAAAAAAGCTTCAAAACATTTTTATTAATCATAGTTTTTCCCTACCTCCATATGCCTTTATGAATGACATATTATCTTAAGCTCTTGTGGACTCCTCAAACATTATAAAAAACCAATGTTATAAAATACAAGAAGAGACACTTTAACACTCGAATCGATCCTTTTTTTGTCCCTGTGTGAAAACATCCAGTTATACTAATTTCCTTTATTTAGGTACGTGGGAGTGATGTGGCTTCCATTTTGTGTAGCTTATCTACCATAGAGACTTCCACCTTAGTTGTTGCATAGGCACTGTCCATCTGCCCACACACTTCTGCCATGAAATCCTATGATGAATGCCTATGTCTATGCTATCATGCCCACCTATCCATCTCTATCCAACAATTGTGGTGTTACTCCAACCTCCAATGTCCTCAATCCTCCATTGTCATCCAAGCATCTTTGTTGTGGATCTCCATTGAAACCGCTTCTACTATTTGTTGTCACTCATAAGCTATCCACTGTTAGAAATATTAATCCTAATTTCATGCCTCCGTAAAACTACGCTCTGAACTTGGGCGAAGCCAGACTACGCTCCAAACTTGGGAAAAGTCGAACTGCGCTTGTGCAGTCAGGGATCCCGACAAAATTTTTGAATTGACGTCGCACGTGCCTTCTGATAGATGTGACATCTGATATATCCGAGCGTCGCATAAGTTAATGCTATTTCGATGATTGGTCAAAAACCCTAGTTTAGGGTCTGTTAGAACCTGTCAAAGGATAACCTCTATATTCCTCTCCCTGTGTCTATATAAGGTAGTTCGGGTCTTTAGACAAAGAGAGGAGAGTGGGGGAAATTTGGAGAAATAGGAAAGAGAAAATAATTCATTCGTAGAGCAGCAGACAAGCTCGTTTCAGTGAGAAGTATAGCTCATCTGTTTAATGTCTAAGCAGTAGACTCGACATTTGTTTTCCCTCTTAGTTTATCCTATAGATTTAGTTTATAGATGTTAGTTTTCCTTAGTTGAGGAATTTTGTAACCCTCGTCTTATAAAAATAAAATTCGTTGTTGTTTAAGGCATCTGTAGGGTTTGTGGTTATCTTTGTCGGCACAAAATCTGATATTATTTATACAATTGCCTCAGAGCATTTTTATTTTTGTGTTCTATAATTTTGAACTCAGATCCTAAACATTGCATTTAGATTCGATGTTTCTCTCCTCCCATATAGTTCTTTCCAAGCCAAGGAAACTGTCATGACAATTGTGCAAGCCTCTGGACAACAAAAGATTCGTAAGGCAAAAATTTTCCTAAGTTTGGAGTTGTCCACCCGATTGTGCAATGAAGTCAGACTTCACTGACTTTGACCAATGCAGTCAGGCGTTGACCAATCGCTCCCCGACTTAGCACTTTATTCCATGCATAATTCGATTGCATACATTTTTTATGCATAACCCGACTGCACGCATTACTCTGTGCGCAACCCGACTGTGCAAGTTCTACATGCATAACCCGATTGCACAATAGTTAGGAGCATAGCCTGATTGCACAATAGTCAAAAGTGCAGCCTGACTTTGGTTGCATAGCTTGACCATGGGCTCTCCCTTTGCCTTGCACTCCTGCTCCCGACTGACGAAAACAAAATAAATCAACAAACATGGTATCAAAGCCACTGATCCCTTGATGTAGAGATTTAAGTAGAATGACTTCGAGTAGCAACAACTTGTAGTTGTAGATCCCATGCTTCAACAAGAAGAATTATGATTACTAGAGCATCCAGATGAAGATCCTATTTGAATCTTAGGAGCTGTGCAAGTTAGTCAAGCACGGTTACCTAAAATTGATAGATGCAGTAGCACTGGCTGCCCTCTCTCAAGAAGACAAGGACCTATTGAAAGAGAACATGAAGAAGGACCAGAAGGCCCTATTCTACATCATGCAAGTGGTCAAGGAGTCCATCTTCTCATGGATCGCACCAGCCACTAAGGTGAAGCAGGCCTAGGAGATTCTGGCCAGCTCATACTAGGGCACCAATAAGGTAAAATTGGTGAAGCTACAAATGCTCAGGAGGGAGTTTGAAAATCTGCAGATGAGTGAGTATGAGTCCATGAGTAATTCTTCACCCGGATGATGGACATTATAACCTAGATGTGGTTGAACGAAGAAATTATGCAGAGCCAAAGAATCATGGAAAAAATTCATAGAAGTCTACCTGCCAAGTTTGACTCGGTTGTGATAGTAATCAAAGAGTCGAGGGATCTAATAACCCTCTCGATAAATGAGCTCATGGGTTCATTGCAGAAACATGAATAGATGCTGAGCCATTCATCTCAGATCTCTCTAGAGGAAGCATTCAAGGCTCAGGTCTCATTTTGAGATAGCAAAAGACAAGATTCCCACCATGGCACATCTAGTTGTCATGGATCAAGAGGTAGAGGCAAGCGTGGGAAAGGCAACAAGCAAGGAGGATGGTAAAATACTAGAAAAGGAGAGACCAACTATAATTTCCATCAGCAAGGTGGAAGAGGCAACTCAAAAAATTAGTAAGATGGATCTAGTCAGAAGGACATGTCAAAAGTCTAGTGCTATTTTTGCAAGAATTTCGGCCATTACATCTCATAGTGCAAAAAATGTATGGCCAAGGAGAACCAACAATAGGACCATTACATGGACAAAACCAAAAATACAGTAGGAGGAAACGTGCTATTGACTTACAACATTGAGGTGTTTCAGAAGAATGTTTGGTATTTAGACGAGTGCAGTAACCACATGATTAGGAACAAGGAGATGTTCTCCTAACTGGATGAAATAGTCCAATATGAGGTGAATATGGGGAATAACAAGAAGGTTCCCATAATGGAGAAAGGAAATATCCTCATCTACACCAGGCATGGTGAACGAAAGCAGATTTGTGATGTCTACTATGTGCTTGGCCTGAAGCATAACCAACTGAGCATTGGATAGCTCATGCAGAAGGGACATAAAATACAGTTCAAATACGAAGCTTGCACCATCAGAGACAAGTCACATGGGAAGATTGCTACCATGTCCATGACAAAGAATAAAATGTTTCCATTATAGATTCAGAATGAATCATTGATGTCTCTAAGTGTAGTTGTGAAAGATGCTACCTGGCTATGGCATATCAAATTTGGTCACCTGAACTTCAGTGTCCTAAATCAACTACACATGAAGTAGATGGTGAAGGGTTTACCCTTGATAGAGCAGCAAAATCAAGTTTGTGAGGGTTGCTTAGTCAATAAAAAACATAACAATTCGTTCCCTTTTGATCAGTCTTGGAGAGCATCACAACCACTAGAGCTGGTGCACTCAAACATTTGTGGTCCGATGCAGACCAGCACGTTTGCTGGCAACAAATACTTCTTAACGTTCATAGATGACTTCAGCCGGAAGACTTGGATCTATGCCATCAAGCTGAAGTCAGAAGCATTTGCTAGATTCAAAGATTTCAAGGCTCTAGTGGAGACATAAAGCAGATATCAAATCAAGACTTTCAAGATAGATGGCAGAGGTGAATACATCTCCAACGAATTCCATAAATATTGCAAGCAACATAGAATTCAAAGGCAATTCACTACCAAATAGATGCCATAGTAGAACGACATAGCTGAGAGGAAGAATCGAACCATCATGGAGATGGCACAAAGGATGATGAAGGTGAAGGGACTACAACACAAATTTTGGGTAGAGGCTGTAACATGTGCAGTCTACCTGCTAAACAGATGTCCCACCAAAAGTATGAAGGACAAAATCCCTCAAGAGGCCCAAAGCGGTGTGAAGCCAAGTGTGGCTCACTTGCGTGTGTTCGAGAGCATTGCATATGCACTTGTTCCAAAAGAGAAGTGGTAGAAGTTGGATTATAGAGCTGAGAAGTGCATTTTCATAGGGTATAGTGAGCAGGCGAAGGCATATAGGCTATACAACCCTGTGACAAAGAAGCTCATCATCAATCGTGATGTGAAGTTTCTTGAAGATGAAGCCTAGAAATGGAATTTAGAGACTAGCCGATCAGAGCCAGCAATAGTAGAGTCTGTTGACTTGGAATAAGGAAGTGTGCAGCCACTCCATATCGATCGCCTCCATGTGCAAGTAGAATCTAGAACCTGGTGATTCCAGAGAAGACAATGAGCTTGCAAGAAATATATGAGGTAACCCAAACCCACGTAGATGAAGAGTACTCTAACTTTGCATTCTTTACTAAAGTTGATCCAGTAGAGTTCGAAGACGCAAGTTAGAATCAAAAGTGGGTGCAGGCGATGGACGAGGAGATTGAAGCCATTGAAAGGAATGATACATGGCAACTGACAAATCTTCCAATAGAGAAGAAGACCATTGGGATCAAGTGGGTGTATAAGACAAAGTTCAACGCCCAAGGAGACGTTGACAAGCATAATGCCAGACTACTAGAAAAGGGCTACAAACAAAAGTTAGGCATCGATTACCATGAGGTTTATGCTCTTGTATCCTAACTTGACACATTCAAGATGATCCTTGCATTGGAAGCCCAATAGGGTTGGAAGATGTACTAGATGGATGTCAAGTCAGCCTTCCTCAACGGAGTGTTGGAGGAAGAGGTCTACATAGACCAACCACTAGGTTATGAAATTGAAGGCCAGGAGGGCAAAGTCTTAAAGTTGAAGAAGGCCCTGTATGGTTTGAAGCAGGTGCCATGGGCTTGGTACAGCCAGATCGACAGTTATTTTCAAGAAAATGGGCTTGCAAAATGCCCATATGAGCACACCCTATACATGAAGACAAATGATGTATTTGAGCTCATAATTTTTTGCCTATATGTGGATGATTTAATTTAAATTGGCAACAACACAACATTGTTTGCCTAGTTCAGAAAAGCCATGAAGGAGTTCAAGATGACGGAATTAGGGCTGTTGAATTATTTTCTCGGCATTGAAGTTGACCAATCGACAGATGGCATCTTCATTTATGAGGGCAACTTCTATGACAACTATTGTGCCCAATCTACCTTTGGAAATTTTAAATTTGCACTCTCTTGCTCACTAGTTAATCCCTCATAACAAGTATATATATCTACTACATTGAATATGGAATATAGATCCACTCCTTCAAGTAGCTCTATTTCATAAGCATTGATAATAAATTCCTCAAGACTTTATAGGGTGTAATCTTCTTCCATTTTAACTTATTATAAGTGCATTTTAGGAACTGCTTCAACCTAAATTTATAGCACTCTACTTGTGATCAACATATCATTTGTATTTCACGGTATTCTTTTTATCATTTTCACTTCATAATGTAAATCATGAATATAATTAACAAAGTATTCTACAATAGCACTTGGGCTCTATAAATCAACTATCTTTCACAACTCATCTACTCCTCGTAGATGTACTCCATCTACAATCTAAAATGGAATTTTACACATGCTTTGATTAATTGAGTTGTTGTATGCAAATTCTTCCTATGCCAAAATAATATCCTAAACCTTCACCTTCTTGCTAACTAAATATCTTAGAAAATTCTCAAGACTCATATTCATAACCTCAGTTTGTTCATTGGTTTATAGATGATAAGCCAAAATGAATGTTAGCTTAATATCCAATGTCTTCCATAATGTTCTCCAAAAATGGCCAACCAATATTTTATCTCTAAGAAAAATAATAATATTTGGAAATTCATCTAATCTCACCACTTTTATGAATAATAAAGTAGCAATATGAGTCACATCATTTGTATTTATGCAAGGTATGAAATGTGCCATATTCAAGAATCTATCAACCATATAAAAAAATGGAATCATTCCTCTTTTGTATCCTTAGCAATCCAAGAACAATATCCATGTTAATATCTTCCCATAATCTCTCTAGAATTGGTAATGGTTGATATATTCTAGTGTTTTGACTCTTCCCTTTTGCATGTTGACATACTCGACAACCTTGCACAAATTTTATTACATTCTCATTCATCCCAAGCTAATAGTAACCTTCTTCAAGTTCCTTTAATGGTTTTATCCATCCCAAAATGTCATGCAATTCCTCCACTGTGTTTTTACCTTATCAAATTTTCTCTCATTGATCTTTGTGGTATACATAGTCGATGTTAACATCCCTTATTGGATGAAATATTCAAGACATAGGGTTATAGCTCCTAGGATTACTGTATGCTACCCAAGATTCCTTGAAATATTCATCATCCTTATAAAGCTTCTTCATGGCATCAAAACCAACAACATCTATCTTCATCATATTCACCAATAATTTTTGCTTGTTTAAGGCATCAACTACTCAATTTGATATACCAATTTTGTGCTTCAAGACAAATGAATATACTTACAAAAATTCTACCCACTTTATATCCATTTGATTCAAATTACTCTAGTTGTAATTAAATTACAAAGCATGATTATCTATGAACAAGATAATCTTCATTGGCAGCAAATAATACCTCCACTTCTTCAATGCTTGAATGATAGCATAAAACTCTTGGTCATAGATTGAGTATGTTCTCTTTGTCTCATTTAGCTTATTGCTAAGATAGAAAATGGGATTGTATTCTTGGCTGGTGACTTCTATTATTGTCCCACTTGCATCACAATACACCTTAAAGACCTTATTAAAATAAAATAAAGCTAGAACTAATTTCTTTGTTATATTTTCCTTTAGGGATCAAAAATTCTTTTCTATTGCATTTATCCACTTAAATTCATACCTTACCCTTTTTAAGGTCTTTGTAATTGGTTTACAAATCCCAATAAATTTTCTAATAAAATTCCTATAGAAACTTGATCGACCATGAAAACTACTAGCCTCAAATTTAATTCTGTTAGAATATATTACATTATTTGAATGTGTAATGTACAAGATATTACTTCATGAGGAAGTTAGATAGTTACTCCAAGAAATGTAATAAATGCACAAGTGTCAATGTGTAAGTTATAATGTGCAAGGCATATCTTGTATAGCTAGCTATAGTTTTGGACAAGGAATCTATATTCCTATATAAAGAGCCATACAACTCCATCCAAATGCATCAATTCATTCTAAAATAATATATGTTGTTTCTCTCTCTCTCTCAATATGATGTAATGGTACTAAAACCATAAGTGGTATTAGATCCATGATAAATCTAGAGAGGAATAGAGAAATCTACCATTGCTACTATTGGCCTACATATTTAGAAATTAGACATACCATTGTGCACCGCTACATGCAAACATTGCTTATAGAGAGGTTAAAGAAAAAGAGTTACAAGACTACCAAGGAGGAGCTCCTAACAGTGAAGTAATTGGGATAATTATCACCATCCAACAACAAGACCAAAGGAGAAGGATTTGGCAAGCAGTTTGTCAAATCACAAAGAAGATCGGAGAAGACCTCAAGATATTCAAAATATTGAGAAGAAGGCCCTATTTGAAGCCAAAAGCATTAGGAAGCTATGACAAAAAATAGAAGAGTTGTTCGGAATAGTGAATGCAAAGCCACCAATCCTTCCATTATCAAAGTAGTAATAAGATGAATTGAATCACCCCGTAATCCTTCATCTACAGATTAGTATAGGTAATCAACTTTGGTGAAAATAGGTTAATTAGTTGAAATTTGATTAGGGTTATTATTCAATTTCATTAAGCACCATATTCAGATTAAAAGTTGTAGAAGGATAGATTGCATTATATTCTTCAATAAAGTGGAAAAAGGGAGAATTCATTTTAAGGATTATTTGCATATTAAATAGGAGTTGGATATTTTTTGAAAGAAATAAAACTATCATCTACATATTTGCTATCTAGAAAGCAATAAGACTATATCCTACAATATTTATTGTAGTGAAAATTTGGAGAACACTTATTAAGGGTTCATTAAGATTACTCTTAAAACTTGTAGAGATTATTAAGTGCATTTGAAATTATTTTGAGAGTTTATTTACAAGAGCAACAAGGTGAGATTATTATTAAGTGTATGATTAAACCATTAGCACTATACCAATTATTTGTAACTAGTTACTCTAAAAAAATTTAGTTTGTGTTTGTTTATTGTTAAGGATCAACAACACAAAAACCAACAAATTAATAAAAGTGTCTAGAGACACTATTTGGTGAACAAAACCTACAACATTTTGTGGCCCAAATAAGTCACCAAAAATAGATCAGATTCCTCCAAGTAGTGGAGAAGAAAGCCACCATTAAAATCAGCAATAGAAGCTTCAAATCGAGACTTGGTGAGTCTCAAGATTCAAAGTGCACTAAAGGTTGTTTACAAAAAAAAAGGTGCAAATATTACTTCTATAAAAACAAGCTTCCATATACGTGGTTACAATATTGGGTTCATTAGAAAAATTTCCAAGAAAAAAGTAGAGAGGTGTCTTATCAAGGAGATAACCTCAAAATCTGCCATTACCTACAAGGAAACTACATAAAATCAAAAATTCATATTACTAAAAGGAGGTGCAAAAAAGGTATTTTATATACAAATTTTTTTACATTTCTATTCTACCATATGCAAGAAAAAGGGTAAGGTTGTGAGTACCTCAAAGGCACAATCTTCTCAAGTAAAACAACATAAGGTAGTCATATAATATCACACTCCATGCAAGGGAATATAGCCTATCAAAAAGGCTCATATATTCCATGATTTGTACAATCGAACCTACAAGAAAACAAAGCACAATACAAAGAAAGGAGGAGCATTATATTCAAGGATAACATTATCTGCAAAAGGATTTTATAACAGATTGAAAAATAAGACAAAATATTACATTGGACATATGTCCAAGGAGCATTGTTGGAGTACTTCAAACTCCCCCATAGCATTGCTTGAAGCTTTCAAGATCATTATCGAATCCTAGCTCCAAGTATCCAAAGGTTCTGCTCTCTACTCTAGCTAGAACCAACTCATTCCAAGAGTTGTCAAACAAAGAAAGTGTTGGACATTTTGAGTCCTCTAAGTCAAAATTTTCATTGATGTCATATGATAGATTTATCACTCATATCAAGGAATTCAGCAAGAAATAAAATCATCCAAGTTTGTCACTATCATCCAAGAAAAAGCTTCAACAGTGTAAAAGTGAAAGGAAAAAGGCTCCATAATATTTTAATATTATTGGGAGCATAGGTTAAGCGATTAGTTTATAAAATCTCAAGATGGGTTATTTCCAAGGTTAAAAAGGAGGTTTAATAATTATTTATAAATTATTTAAATTCACAAGGAATTTAAATTTTATAAATAATATTTTTTACACCAAGGTTGTGCATTAAGACAAAGCTCCAAGGTTTAATTAAACTAAAACCTAAGGCTGGTCTAATTTAATTTATAATATTTAAATTTAAATTTAAATTTAAATATATTATAAATTAATAAACCAAGCTGACGTCAAATTAAATTGATGCACTGACATGATTACATGGAAGACAAAGGCATTATATATAATGCCCTAAAAGAAATTAATCAATCTTATCCTTGCTAATTCGTTTGGAGTGCATGTGAATTAAGGCTCGTGTTTTAAAAGACTTTACAAATTGTGAAAGGGTTGAAGTAGGGAACGTTTGACTTGAGCACATAGGCCAGATTGGGCTAGTGGTGCATTGGCTTGGCGAGACATAGGAGGTCCCACATTTGATTCGCTTGGAGGTTGCTTGCAAGGTCAAAGTGCTCAAAGCACATTTTGATTATTTTGAAAGGCGTAGTTTCATGAGGTTGTTTATGTAGTTTGTGACTTATTAGGAATGTGTGGGTGCATGGCCCAATGATGGCTTGTCCATGATTAAGGCATTGGAAATGAACACACCAAGGGATCGAATCCCTTTGAGAGGTAAGGCAAGTTAATTTTTATATTTTAATTTTTATTAAATAGACTTAAGGGAGAAATAAGGGTTATGTTATGCCCTAGAAAATTGAGAGATTTTTTATTGTTTTATTTTTGGAAGGGTAGCATATTATATATCTTTGGAAATCATTTTTCAAGGGCTATTTGATTAAATTTCTTAGAAGGAGAAATAACATGTGTGTAAAGAGATATTTCTATTTTTGTAAAGGGGTTCAAAAGTGAGTTTGATTTATTCTTTTTCAAAGGGGATTATTTATTTCATGAGAGGACATGGTGAATTTTATTAAGTAGGAGTAATAAGGTGTTATTGGGATATTAATTTTATTTTTGTGATATTACTCAAGCCCTCTAACCTCATTGTGATTGAAAAATAAATATTTGAGAGTGTGTTGAGTTTGACAGATTTTGTGGACAACTCCTTGGCATTAAAAAAGTATGGGCAATATTCTCCATTGACTTGATTGGGTGATTGATTTATGAAAATATCATTGGATATTAAAGGATTGATTATCATTTCCTTTTCAAAGGTGGTTGGTTTAATGCTTCAAGGTTTTCTGGATTGAGATTTGTGATTAAACTTTGTTTTATAAGCATTGTTGTTGAAGCCAATTGGTTATGCAAAGAAATTGAACTTGAGTTAGAAAATAACATGAGTATCATTGTTATGTGAGATTTGTGGTTGAGCATTGTTGGAAACATTTTGAGTTGGTTGATACATGCTTGGACTAGGGTTTGTGAAAAAGGGTTGTGTTGGTTCGACTTTTATACACACCCTGTGAAGAATGAGCATAAAATATCGATAACACTTATACGAGATAAATCCCACTCACTTTAGGATCTTGTTGGATATCCAAGGTGTGAGTTACAGAGTTGGGTCAAATGTCTATTCACTCTTTTCTGCTTTTGAAATAGTTTCAAGTGGATTGTCTGTTACCTTACAACGGGTTCTGGACTTGTTCAGTAATGTTTTTGGAGTTGGTTATTTTTGTGGATAATCAGATTTAAAATCAGTTCTTTGATCTAGCTGTTTATGTGTTAGCAGATTTAAATAAAAGAAAAATTTAAAAGAAAATAAAAATGGATCGTTCAATTGGTGGAACAGAGAGAGTAGGGTAGGGCAGAAAGAGAAATTAATCTAACTTAGCTACAAAACCAAAACTACCAATTTTAGTTATACCAGTTAGCTTCACAATAGAAAAAATCAAAGAGAAAAGTGTCCAGCTTTCTAAGATCACCTTCCACTAAGAGCATAAGATAGAGAAAACAACAAATCTAAAAGAAAATCACAAACAAAATGGAAGTCAGTTAAAATTGGTATCCTTCACCAGCAGCCTAGCTCGCATAGTGAGGAAAGAGCAATTAGAACAGGCCTGAACATTAAATCTGTAATTTTCTCTAACATACAATAAAGAAAATGAAGCCTAGCAACATATCCAATCCTAGCAACATAGATCTACAACATAATTTAAATAAACCTTAATGAAACGAAAACAAAAGAAGATGAACTTATCACAATTTGAAAGAGATTAGGCTCTTGGCCATGCTATCATAGAAAATGAAAAACACATCAACTCTAAGTCTAGAACAAAGCTTTCAAACAAGATTTGTAGGAAATTGCTCCAATAGCTTTTTTATTCTAAGTTTTTGCCTCTTGAATTTACATTCAGAAGAAGTATTTATAGACTCAGGACCCTGATCTTTTCAAAAATATCTTCTTCTCAAACCCTAAATCTTATCCTCTAAACCTTACTACCCAGGTTTTACAATATAAGGTCCTTTAAAAATAGAGTTTTTTATAAACCCTAACCACTTTGTAAAACTTAGTGCAGTTACTTGCCATAAATGGAGAAGGCATGATCTAATATTATTCTCATCCATCTGAAACTGCAAGTAAATATCTTCATTTTTTGGTCGGTTGGTGCATCTCCCGGGAACGTCTCATTAATTCCTTAGAGAAATTTAGATGAGTCATTGGTTTCTCTGACATTTTATATTCGTAAAGCTACCTCTGAGTTGAAATTCTCTGCACGCCATTACTTTCACCATAAATTCTTCTGTTAAATGTGTCCATCGACAAATTTTGGTAACTACGTGTAGATATTTTTATTTTTCGATCAATTTTCGACATATTCCATTAAATGAGGCAGCTGCTTAGTCACGGTAAGGTCTCTTTATGGCCAGATCTATAAAATCTAGATGGACCAGAAATTCTCGGCATCTCACATTTCCATCTAACGGCCTTTGTTTGATCCATGCTTATTTTGTCTTTTTACCGTTACTTTTGCTAGTATGCAACTGCCAGATGGCTTTCTGAAAAAGAAAAAACCAAGATTAACATTTTAATATTATTAAATTAAAACCATAATGTTCATTATATGTTGGCTTTATTTATTTTGACACGTGTCATGAAATCGTGACGTTTTCCTTCACCTTGTCTCTGTCTTAACTTCCTTTCCGCGAAACCATGACATGTCGCGAAATCACGATGCCTTTGGCCTTAGGCTTCCTTTTTCAACTACGTCATGATTTAGCGACGTTGCGATTTCATGATGCCTTCTGGCCTTAGGCTTCCTTTTTTCAACTATGTCACGATTTCGTGACGTCACGATCTCACGATGACTCTGGCCTTAGGCTTCCTTTTTTCAACTACGTCACGATTTCGCGACATCGAGATTTCATGATGTCACAATTTCATGATGCCTTCTGGCCTTCGGCTCCATTCTATCCTCTTTGTCGCAAAATCGTGACATGTCATGATTTTGTGACATGTCATGAAATCATGACATTCCCTGCACTTCAGCTCCATTATGTCCTCTTTGTCGCGAAACCGTGACATGTCACGATTTTGCAACATGTCACGATTTCGTGACGTTCCCTGCACTTCAGCTCTATTATGTCCTCTTTGTCATGAAATCATGATTTTCCCTACACTTCGGCTCCATTTTGTCCTCTTTGTTGCGAAATCGTGATGTTCCCTACACTTCGGCTCCATTTTGTCCTCTTTGTCATGAAACCGTGACATGTTGCGATTTCATGACATGTCATGAAATCGTGACGTTCCTTTCACTTTCGCTCCATTCTATCCTTTTTGTCGTGAAACCGTGACATGTCGCGATTTCGTGACATGTCACGAAATCGCGATGTTCCTTGCACTTCTGCTCCATTTTGTCCTCTTTGTCACAAAATAGTGACATGTCACGATTTTGTGACATGTCACAAAATCACAACATTCCCTACACTTTGGCTCCATTTTGTCCTCTTTGTCGCAAAATCGTGACGTTCCCTGCACTTCGGCTCCATTCCGTCCTCTTTGTCATGAAACCGTGACATGTCGCAATTTCGTGACATGTCACAAAATCGTGACGTTCCCTGCACTTCGCCTCCATTCTGTCCTCTTTGTCATGAAATCATGATGTCACGATTTTGTGACATGTCGTGAAATCGCGATGTTCCCTGCACTTCGCCTCCATTCTGTCCTCTTTGTCGTGAAACCGCGACATGTCATGATTTTGCGACATGTCACGAAATCATGACGTTCCTTGCACTTTGGCTCCATTCTATCCTCTTTGTCGTGAAACCGCGACATGTCACGATTTCATGACATGTCACGAAATCGCGACGTTCCTTGCACTTCAGCTCCATTCTGTCCTTTTTGTTGCGAAACCACGACATGTCACGATTTCGTGACATGTCGCAAAATTGTGATGTTTTCCATACTTGGCACTTTCTTTCGAAAACACGTCGCAATATTGCGATGTTTTCAACACTTGCATTCTTTCCAAATAGGTCACGATATCGTGACGTTTTCTACAAGCTTTCCTTTTGGTCCAAACCTGTCGCGATATCGCGACATTCTCATCACTTGGTTCTTTTAGTCCAAATATGTCGCAATATCATGACATTTTCTACAAGCCTCGCTTTCAACCAAAATATGTCGTGATATCGCGATGTTTCCAAAAATGGAAATGTCACGATATTGCAACATTTCCAAAAATAGAAATGTCACGAAATCACGACGTTTTCATTACTTAGAAATATTTTTCAGAAATTGTAGGTTGACTCCAATGGATTTGTTCATCTATATTTTGCATTTTTACATATCAATGAAAGATCTTTTTACTTAGAATGATTCAAACATTAAAGAAGTGAATTCTAAACTGAAATTAAAGTCACATGCAAGCCTACTTAGATACTTTGGTATATGCAAAACTTGAAGAAAAAGGAGGCAAGCAAAATTTGGAATTAAAACCTGAAAAACATCAAGAGGGTCCCTATAGTAAAATGAAAACTTAAATATTTTCAAAGGATGGAATTTCATTTTTTCAGTGGGGGTGTGTTGCTTCTCAACAAATGGCGATATCTGCGGGTAAAATAGTAGCACTATTTTAGAATCCAGGACTCTAGTTTCAAAACAACATAGACCATGTACCATGCCTTGCCACAAATATTCTTCAAAATAATTTAACTACTACCTGATAGTTGTCAAAATTGCCCAAGGACATACTAGGTTGAATCACTTAATGAAGATTTATGATGTGCAATTACAAGCATATAAAACTTTCTTCAAGAATGACTAGGCCTCTGAATGTTGTACTCTAGATTGATCAGCTTTTCTAGATTGTGAAAGGGGAAACCGAGTAGGGCTCTATTTACTAGTTTAGCCTTTTACAGCCCCAACAGAGTTACTCTTTAGATTTTCATGACCCTGATCCACAATTATGAGGTGGTATCTACAACTTGGTAAAAGAAAACATCTTCTAAAGCCATGGCCATATCTTTCATTACATAACTTCTCTTTTTTTTTTTTAAAGGAAATAAAAGAGTGCCAGTTTTATGTTGCCCTGCTCAATTTTCACCTTCTCTCTCTCTTTTGAAATATACCGAAATCTAGAAAGCCCTGCTAAAAACAAAATTTTTTATACTTCATTGATCTGGAAATTGCTTCAGCCTGGGTACTGATAGCCTCTATGGATACTCAAATAATTTCATGAATCAGAGTCTCCTCTTATGACCAACTTTTTTTAGATTCCCTGGGAGTCTCTCCAGCCAAATAGTATAGCAGTTTCTTTATAATTAAAATAATTGTGGCAAGCAAGACACAAAATCCAATTATCTTTCTACTGTTGTTCTGAATAACAAAATAGTTCCACTATTCATTTTAAGTAGACTATCTCTTATTTAGAATAAAACAAAATGAACACAGGATTTTGAACTCAGAATAAAATAGTTTTTTTAAAGGTTGATTCTTTCTTTTCTGCCCAGGCAAAAACTTAAAAAAAAACAAAACTTTAAAATCTAAAAGAAATTTGTATAGACCCCAAAAGATAAAACACAGAACTTTAAAAACAAACAAAATAAAATAAAAACAAACTACTTTGTACAGACCCCAAATTATAAAACACAAAACTTTAAAAATCAAACAAAATAAAATAAAATAAAACTACTTTGAACTTTATTTACAATATATACATATGCACGAAGTCCCTTCAATCACTCAAAAAATGTAGCAGATGAAAAAGCAGAGAAATAGTGCCTTTAAAAAAATTTGACCATTTGCAGGTAAATTTAGAAAAATTACCTTTCAGGTCCTATTGATGAAATGCACTCCAAACTATGCTTCCAAAAAATTTTTGCTACCTGGGAAAGACTTGTGTTTACCGTCTTCCCTCTCTCTTTTTTTTTTTATACGGATCTTGTCCCACAGAAACACCAAATATACAACTCTTTCACCCTCCAAATTAATCAAATCATATAATAACATGTTTATGCTTCTACTTGAAGGGTTTGCAGAATTCTTTCAAAGGGACGAAATGTAAAAACCCCCCAGGATCAAATACCTTAAAGCCTTCATAGACCCAGATCATCACATCTTCAGATTTATGTAACAACTCAAAGAGATCATATTTTATTCGTATGTCATGGTTCTTAATAGCTCGAACATTTTGTGGTTGCTCTACTGCTTCAATATCCAAGACTTCAATTTTTATCCCTCTAGTAGAATTTTCATAATTTGCTTTTTCACCTGAGCCTTGCTTAGATTTAACCCCATCAATGTGTAGTGTCCAAATATCATTGTTGTGATTGGTTAGAGCTATAATTGGTCTTGCCTTCTCAGTTTTCAAATTATAATCTCCAATATCTGTATCAACACGATTTACAACCTCTTTCTTAATACTATGTTTAGTGATGACATGCATATACTGAGACTCTTTATCTATTCCGAGTTGGTTGACCACATTTATATTTATTATCTTTTTCTCCTTTTCTTGAAATTCAATAGGTGGTCCAGAGTAAGTTTCAATCAAGTTATCCTTTTGTTCAACAATCCGAGCCAGTTCATGGAGGGTGATGTTAGCTTTAATTTCCTTCATACCCTCAATGATATTATACTCCTTCCCAGTTACTTCTGTATGGTGATATTGAATCTTATTTTCATCACCCTTTGGTGAGGGAGGCTCATTATTAGGAGTAGGTTCTGGATTTTCACATCTCAAATTATAACTGTCCCTTTTGAACTATTGAAAATCTTGCATTTCATCCATAGGAATTTCTACAACATTTTCTGACTCTTCGGGAAAAGTGAATGAATCTGAAACCTTAGTTGTACTATTTTTGGATGAACTAGAACTATCAATATTTCTTTGATTTCTAGGAAAATTTAACTCACCAGGAAAAGCTTCAAATTTGGGTAATGCTAGATCACAAATGTTTACTTTAGGCACTTCCACTTTGAACTTATCAGAACCTTTCTCTATATTTTGCACATGATGAGTGTGTGTCACAATTAATGGAGTTTCCTTGGGTATAGCATTACATGTTGGCACTAGCTCATGATGTGGAATGGGATTCGAAATAGGCATGTTATGTGTAACATAGGATATCAAAGGACTGCTCAAAATTTGAGGTCCTAATTGTATTTCAAGAATTAAAGCTTCTTTATAAGCTCTTGCCAGGGTTGTGATATTGATGTCTCTTTTGAGGAAAATAGAGGTCACCGAATCCAATGCATTCTTATAGATTTCTAAGGCTAGATTTGCATTTGGGATGTAATGACCAGTCATTCTACCATAAGCTCTTTGGAACCTCATATTGAAAGACCTGACAGCTTCTCCCGACTCTCTCTTAATGCTAGAAAACTATTGATATAACACACTGGGGTCTATCACTTCCCCAAATTGTGATATAAAAACTTTCTCTAGGTCATTCCAACTAGTAATAGAATCATTAGTGAGATTCAAAAACCAGTCGTATGCTCCTTCCTGGAAAGTGAACGGAAACAATCTGCAAGCCACATCTTCATGTTGTATATTTAACAATTTTAGAGCATTCTTATATGCCATCAAGTGTTCTTTTGTTGTTTTAGTTCCATCATGCTTGTATCTAGGAAGATATCTCTCAGGATTTTTGGGCAGATCATGGGCTACACCAAGGATTTTTAAGGCAGTGGAACCCAACCAGCTTGCCATTACTACTTGATTAATGATGATATATTTTTAGTTGTAGTTGGAGTAACTACAAGTGGTGATAAAACAATCCTTAACAAACTACTGAATGGAGGTCGGCCCTCCTTCTAGCGCCAATTTTAAATGTTGGTGTTGAGTTCCGCTGTTTAGGCAAAAACTCAAACAAACAAGTTTTAAAAGGCTGAGGAGGAGGGAAAAAGGCTACCAGACTCTAGATAAAATACAGTATTTGTTAAATACCACATACAATCATATTTCTCAACTCAAGCGCACTAAGAACGTAAGTTTTGGCCCTCCTTCTAGCACCAATTTTAAATGTTGGTGTTGAGTTCCGCTGTTTAGGCAAAAACTCAAACAAACAAGTTTTAAAAGAGCTAAAGAGGAGGGGAAATAATTCAAAAGATAAAACACCAGACTCTGCATAGACAACTTACAATACTAAACGGAGTTCAGTGGCCCTCCTAGCGCCAATTTTAAATGTTGGTGTTGAGTTTCGATGTTTAGGCAAAAACTCAAATAAACAAGTTCTAAAAGAGCTAAAGAGGAGGGGAAAGGATTCAAAAGATAAAACACCAGACTCTGCACAGACAACTTACAATACTGAACGGAGTTCAGTGGCCCTCCTTCTAGCACCAATTTTAAATGTTGGTTCGACTTTTATACACACCCTATGAAGAATGAGCATAAAATACCGATAACACTTATACGGGATAAATCCCACTCACTTTAGGATCTTGCTGGATATCCAAGGTGTGAGTTACAGAGTTGGGTCAAATGTCTATTCACTCTTTTTCACTTTTGAAATAGTTTCAAGTGGACTATCTGTTACCTTACAACGGGTTTTGGACTTGTTCAGTAATGTTTTTGGAGTTGGTTATTTTTGTGGATAATCAGATTTAAAATCAGTTCTTTGATCTAGCTCTTTATGTGTTAGCAAATTTAAATAAAAGACAAATTTAAAAGAAAATAAAAATAGATTGTTCAATCGGTGGAACAGAGAGAGTAGGGTAGGGCAAAAAGAGAAATTTATCTAACTTAGCTGCAAAACCAAAACTACCAATTTTAGTTATACCATTTAGCTTCACAATAGAACAAATCAAAGAGGAAAGTGTCCAGCTTTCTAAGATCACCTTCCACTAAGAGCATAAGACAGAGACAACAACAAATCTGAAAGAAAATCACAAATAGAAGGGAAGTCAGTTAAAATTCGTATCCTTCACTAGCAGCCTAGCTCGCACAGTGAGGACAGAGCAATTAGAACAGGACTGAACCTCAAATCTATAATTTTACCTAACATACAATAAAGAAAATGAAGCCTAACAACATATCCAATCCTGGTAACATAGATCTATAGCATAATTTAAATAAACCTTAATGAAATGAAAACAAAAGAAGATGAACTTATCACAATCTGAAAGAGATTAGGCTCCTGGCCACGCTATCACAAAAAACAAAAATCACACCAACTCTAAGTCTAGAACAAAGCTTTCAAACAAGATTTGCAAGAAATTGCTCCAATAGCTTTTTTATTCTAAGTTTTCGCCTCTTGAATTTACATTCAGAAGAAGTATTTATAGACTCAGGATAGACCCTGATATTTTTAGAAATATCTTCTTCTCAAACCCTAAATCTTATCCTCTAAACCTTACTACCCAGGTTTTACAATATAAGGCCCTTTAAAAATAGAGTTTTTTATAAACCCTAACCACTCTACAAATCTTAGTGTAGTTACTTGCCATAAATGGAGAAGGCATGATCTGATATTATTCTCATCCATCTGTAACTGCAAGTAAATATCTTCATTTTCTGGCCGACTGGTGCATCTGTCGGGAACGTCTCATTAATTCCTTAGAGAAATTCAGATGAGTCACTAGTTTCTCTGACATTTTATCTTCGCAAAGCCACCTATGAGTTGAAATTCTCTACACGCCATTACTTTCATCATAAATTCTTCTATTAAATATCTCCATCAGAAAATTTCGGTAACTGCGTGTAGATATTTTCATTTTTTGATCAATTGCTGACATATTCCATTAAATGAGGTATGTACTTAGTCACCGTAAGGTCTCTTTGCGGCCAGCTCTGTAAAATCTGGATGGACCAAAAATTCTTAGTATCTCACATTTCCATCTGACGGCCTTTGTTTGATCCGTGCTTATTTTGTCTTTTTGTCATTACTTCCGCTAGTATGCAACTGCCAGATGGCTTTCTGCAAAAGACAAAACCAGGATTAGCATTTTAATATTATTAAATTAAAACCTTAATGTTCATTATATGTCGGCTTTATTTATTTTGACACGTGTCACGAAATCATGACATTTTCCTTCACCTTGCCTCCGTCTCAACTTCCTTGCCACGAAATCATGACATGTCACGAAATCATGATGCCTCTGGCCTTAGGCTTCCTTTTTTCAACTGCGTCATGATTTTGCGGCGTCATGATCTTGCGATGCCTTTGGCCTTAGGCTTCCTTTTTTCAATTGTGTCATGATTTTGTGACATCGCAATTTCGTGACGCCTTCTAGCCTTCGGCTCCATTCTGTCCTATTTGTCGTGAAACCATGACATGTCATGATTTTGTGACATGTCACGAAATTGCGATGTTCCCCACACTTTGACTCCATTCTGTCCTCTTTGTTGCGAAACTACGACATGTCATGAAATCACAACGTTCCCTGCACTTCGGCTCCATTTTGTCCTCTTTGTCACAAAATCGTGACATGTCATGATTTCGTGACATGTCATGAAATCGTGACGTTCCTTGCACTCTGGCTCCATTCTATTCTCTTTGTTGTGAAATTGTGACATGTCGCTAAATCACGATGTTCCCTGCACTTCGCCTCCATTATGTCCTCTTTGTCGTGAAACCATGACATGTCATGAAATCACGACGTTCCCTGCACTTTGCCTCCATTCTATCCTCTTTGTCACGAAATCATGACATGTCGTGATTTCGTGACATGTCGTGAAATCACGACGTTCCTTGCACTTTGCCTCCATTCTGTCCTCTTTGTCGCAAAATCGTGACATGTTGTGATTTCGTGACATGTCGTGAAATCGTGACGTTCACTGCACTTTGGCTCCATTCTGTCCTCTTTTTTGTGAAATGGCAACAAGTCGTGATTTTGCGACATGTCACAAAATCATGACGTTCCCTGCACTTCAGCTCCATTATGTCCTCTTTGTTGCGAAACCGTGACATGTCACGATTTCGTGACATGTCACGAAATCATGACGTTCCCTACACTTCGGCTCCATTCTGTCCTTTTTGTCATGAAATCATGACGTTTTCCATACTTGGCACTTTCTTTCAAAAACACGTTGCGATATCATGACGTTTTCAACACTTGCATTCTTTCCAAATAGGTCGTGATATCGCGACATTTTCTACAAGCTTTCCTTTTGGTCCAAACCTGTCGTGATATCGCGACGTTCTCATCACTTGGTTCTTTTAGTCCAAATATGTCGCGATATCGCGATGTTTTCTACAAGCCTCGCTTTCAACCAAAATATGTCGCGATATCGCGACGTTTCCAAAAATGGAAATGTCGTGATATCGCGACGTTTCCAAAAATAAAAATGTCGCAAAATCACGACGTTTTCATTACTTAGCAAAATTTTCCAAAAATTGTAGGTTGACTCCAATGGATTTATTCATCTGTATTCTACATTTTTACATATCAGTGAAAGATCTTTTTACTCAGAATGATTCAAACATTAAAGAAGTGAATTCTAAACTGAAATTAAAGTCACATGCAAGCCTACTTAGATACTTTGGTATATGCAAAACTTGAAGAAAAAGGAGGCAAGCAAAATTTGGAATTAAAACCTGAAAAACATCAAGAGGGTCCCTGCGGTAAAATGAAAACTTAAATATTTTCAAAGGATGGAATTTCATTTTTTCAGTGGGGTGTGTTGCTTCTCAATAGGTTATTCCTTGAGGTGATTGGTTGAGTAGAGTTTATTAAGCCTAGTCAAGTGGATGCATGTGGTTGTTTAAGTTCCATGAAACAAACGATTATATATTCTTATTTGAGTTGAGATTGAGCTTTGAGTATAGAACATATTGAGTCTCTAAAAATTCTATTTATGCTTCTATGATATTGATTTGAGTTGATATTGAGCTTTAAGAATAGAACATATTGAGACTCTAACAATTCTCTTTATGCTTCTATGAGATTGATTTGAGTTGAGATTGAGCTTTGAGAATAGAACATATTGAGTCTCTAAGAATTCTCTTTATGCTTCTATGAGATTGAGTTGAGAAAGTTATTAAGCATTGAGTGTAGAACATATTGAGTCTCTAACAATTCTCTTTATGATTCTATGATATTGAACAAGTTTTGTGTAAACTTGTTAAGCTGATTTGAGGTAAGTCTTTGAGAAGGCTTGTGGACTTATTTTGTGTAAGCTTTGTGGAAGCTTGCAATGCATATTTGAGAAATTCCTAGAGTGAGCTTCTTGAGAAGATCTAAACAAGTTCTGAGTGAGCTTTTTGAGTAGATTTGGATAGGTTATGAGTGGACCTATTGAGAATATTTGAGCAGGTTTTGAGTGGACCTGTTGAGAATATTTTAGCAGGTTTTGAGTGGATCTATTGAGGATATTTGGAAAGGTTCTGAGTGGACCTTTTGAGTAGATTTGAGCAAGTTTTGAGTGGACCTATTGAGCAGATTTTAGCAGGTTCTAAGTGGACCTATTGAAAAAATTTGAGTAGGTTATGAATGGACCTATTGAGAATATTTGAGAAGGTTTTGAGTGAACCTATTGACAGAGCTTTGGAGGTGACATAGTATAGAGGAAAAAGTCTCAGTGGATAAATATCCAACAACCAAGACAATTAAAGACAAATATTTTGATTGAGGAGTCTTCAAGTGGAGAGATATCCATCAGTTAATGTAGCAGAGAGACAAAGTCTTCTAGAAGATCACTAGCCAAAGCTAAAGAAGAAAGAGTTATCCTATGGAAGAGATCCACAGACTTAAGATTTAGGGGATCAGTATCTCCTTTGGATAGAGGTCCATAAACATTGTAATTAGGAAGGATTCCTAAAGGATTATTTAAGAAATATTTAGAAGAAATATTTTCTCTATGGAGGTGGCCCACATTGGGTGAACCACATTAAAATATGTGTCTCTATTATGTATGGTTTTTTTTGTGTATTGCTTTGATTATTGCTATTGATATTGCTATCTATACACTACATAATATTGAATTGAAAAGAAAAGTAAAAATTGGTATTATATTGTTCACCACCCCCCCTCTTAGTATAAGCTTATGTTATTCAATTGGTATCAGAGCGGGTTCCTTCAAAATATTTTGATAGCTTGAAGGAAAAGTGGTCTAAGAACACAATGGATCAAAAGGATAAAAAATATGGATCCTTCAATAATGTAGTACCAGTCTTTGATGGAAGTGACTTCTTGTATTGGTGTGTGCTGATGAGATTCCACCTGATGGTACTTGGAAATGAAGTTTGTGATGCAGTGGAATTTGGATATGATACAGAAGCTAATCCTCCTAAATATAAGGAAGGTAAGCTTCTAATGCATGTAAATTCAAGAGCTATGAATGCAATTATAAAAGGGTTGCATAGATCAGAATCTATGAAGGTTATGGATTGTAAAACAACAAAAGATATGTGGTAACTATTCCATACCATATATAAAGGAGATAAAAGTGTCAGGAAAGCTAAAATCAAAAATATCCAAGGAGAATTTGAGAACCTAAGAATGCAGGATGATGAAAACATTCGTGACTATCTCAACAAGGGTGATGAACTTATAAATGAGATGAAAGGTCTTGGAATGAAGGTTGATGAATTTGATGCTTGTGATAAGATATTGAGAACTCTTCCAAAAAGGTATAGTCAAAATTTTTCTGCTATAGAAACATAAATTGATAGTGATTCTTTGACAAGGAATTTTTTTCTTGGCATGCTTACTACTTTTGAGATAAGAACAATGAAGAACACAAGCTTATACTGAGAGGGGTGGGTGAGCAGTATAAGACCTCTTTTTACTTTTTCCTTTATATTTCTAAACAGTAAAGCAATATACCCAAAGCAATATCAAAGAAATGCACTAAATCATCCACAAAGTGACATCAATTTTAACGTGGTTCACCCAGAATGGTCGGGCTACGTCCACAAAACTTTTCTCTAAAAGTTATCTCAAAGTTCTTTGGGAATCCTTCCCAATTACAATTTTTATGAGCCTCAAATCAAAGGAGATACCTTCCCCTCTGCTCTAAAAATGATCCCTCAAAATATCAACTGCCTCTACCTCTTGCCAGCATGTGGAACTCCTTTCCACCGAAGACCTCATGTCTCAATGCTTAGCCTAAGAGACCTCTACCTTCTATGATCACATCCACAACAGCTCAGCAACCTGTACCAAACACAGTCAATTAGTCTAGTACAATTCTTCCTTTGTCTATCAGATATTTCCACCTTTAAAAAAATCAATCCTCTACACACAAGCCTTCTCAAGGACTTGCCAAATCTATCCTCAGGTTCTTCTCAAAGAACCAATGCACCTCTACCTTTAATTAGTAGCACTCCGCATTCGTCTTTGCCCTTTATGCTCTCTACGCCCTCTACTCTCTTTACGTAATCATAGCCACACTTGGTTGAACTTCAACCTTTGCACCTTTGCGTAATGACAACGACACCATCTTTGCACACTCTGCTTCCTTTGCAATCTTTCACACTTAGAATGATTCGATGAAATGCACTCTGCACACTATGATCAAATTTTGCACTCTGCTCTCGGTGATCGAACTTCTTGCTCTGTGCACTATCTATAAATGTCACCCTTCAACCACATATCCATTCACTCTTTAACTCTCCAATCAGCCCTCTTTTTATAACAGAATTTTCATGATGAAAAATTTAATCTTAGTCAGTTGTTATAACAAAAACAAACCCTAATCTTCATCGGTTGCAAGCCCTAATATTCGTCGGCTAAAATTTGACTTTTTCAGCTTCACTGCCTTTGTAACTCTTCTGTAGCTTCTACCGTGAAAATACATGTCGTGATATCATGACACTTTTCACTTTCTTAACCTCTTCTCGGCTTGCACCCATGAAAGCAGAACATGTTGCGAAATCATGACACTTTCGCTTCCTTGCACTCTTCTCTGCTTGCACTAGCGAAAATGGAACATGTCATGAAATCATGACACTTTCGTTGCCTTGTGCTTTTCTCTGCCTTACGCCCGCAAAAATAGAACATGTCACGAAATCATGACTCTTTTGCCTTTGAGCTCTTCCTTCTTGAATTTTTTACAAAATCACGATGCTTCTTCTTCCATGATCTTTTGTTTTACTTCTGTCACAAAATCGTGACTCTTATCCTATTGAAGACCTGCTTTTTGTTTCTGTCATGAAATCGTGACACTTTCTCAAACTGTATGTTGCCATCTCAATCTGTTGCAAAATCTTGACACTTTTTGCATCCGTAAGCTTTCTCTTCAACCTATCGTGAAATCGTGACACTTTCTGCATCCGTACGCTTTCTCTTCAACATGTCACGAAATCGCGACATTTCTTACTTTGAAACCTTTCTTTTGTTGCATGTCACAAAATCACGATGATTCTCACTTCAAACTTGTCATGAAATCGAGACAATTCACACTACGGACTCTCTCTTCTGCATTATGTCACAAAATCGTGACACTTTTTCTTTCAAAATTTCTCTCCTGCAACATGTCGCAAAATTGTGACACTTTTTCATCCGTACAACCTTCCTTGCAATATGTCACAAAATCGTGACAATTCTGACTCTGTATATTCTCTCTCCTCTTTGAGTCATGAAACTGTGACATGTCATGATATCGTGACACTTTTCTAACTTGCTTTCTCTCTTCTGCTTAAGTTGTGAAAATACGACATGTCGCGATATCGTGGCACTTTTCCAACTTACTTTCTTTTGAACTTGTCAGCTTGGTGTTTGCAAAAAAACCTTTGAAACTGTCATGTCGTAACCTTCATCAAAACAAATTATTTGACATCAAATCAAATTCCTTCAAAATCTTCTTGACATCAATGACAACTTATTCACTTGAGCAAATGCAATGTACCCAAAGTACCCAAAATTGCCAACAATCTCCCCCTTTGTCATTGATGGCAAACCTTTACTGAAAACACTTCTCAAGAGCCAAAATTGAAACCAACTATGCTAACAACTGACCAACTGTGCCCACAACTAAGAATATTCCTTTGAAGTTTTTCTCCCCCTGACTTGAAGCTTTCCTCTTCACTTTGAAGCTCTCCCCCTTACTCATATCTCTCCCCCTTTGTCATCAATGGCAAAGGGTCACCTTTGGGGCTCGGGACTAAGAATGAGCCTCTTAGCTCAGTCCCTCCCCCACCTCTTGATGAGGTGATTAATTTTGGGGTGGGAGTAAAACTCCCATTAGGCACTGATCATCATTAGCATCTATAACTTCCTTGTCGGGCCTTCTATTGAACTCTTTGTCCATATTCTTGTTCTTGTCACTTTTCTTTTCTTGTTCTTGTTCTTGTTCTTGTTCTTGTTCTTGTTCTTGTTCTTGTTCTTGTTCATGCCTTGATCCTTGGACCTGATCATGCCACTGTTCCTGTACCAATATTTTGGAATTTTAGCTCTACACTGTCTGATTATATGGCCTTCATTGTTGCACTTGAAACACTTGATGATGTTTTTTCTCTAAGGTAAACCTGATATTTGAATCCACCAGTTCTGTCCAAACCTATTCTGACCAAACTTGTTCTAGCCAAACCTGTTTTGATCAAACCTATTCCTGTTATTTACCTCGCAATAGATTGCCTTGTGCCCAAACTATTGACAAGAGTAGCAATACCCTTAAAAGAAACTAGCACTTCTAAAATTGTTGTTTACCTTCTTCACTTGATCCATGCAATGTGAAGCCATGTGACCAAACCTGTGACACGTAAAACATCTGCCTTGAAATTTTCCTTTATTTGACCTCTTGGGTCCTAAAAACCTTTTCTTCTCATTCTGAATTTTGTTTTCTATTTCTGCGCATCTATCATTCAAGGACTCATGATCTGAAATACTTTCCTCATCAGAAATCTCTTCCTTTTGGAGTCTCTTACTAGACTCTCCAACTTGTTCCTTGTGTGGCTTAACAAAACCAAGGCCTATTTTATCTGTTGTTTTTCTTTGACCTTTGATGAGTGACTTAACCTTTTTGGAGCTATCTTGAAACCTGTAAAGCTTAGCCTTGTACTCTTTAGTTTTCTCTTTCAAAGAAGCCATTTTCTGTTCCAACTCACTATACTCAAGAACCTTAGACTCTAACTCATCCTTGAGTTCTTGTGTCTTAGCTATAGAGAAATCAAGATTTTCCATAAGATCATCTCTCTCCATACAACATTCATCTAACTTATCCTTGAGTCTAGTATTCTTCTTTCTTTCCTTTTTCAAAGCACTCAGAGCACTAATAAGTTCACTTTTAAGATCCTTTATTTGTTTGCTTTATGAATCATCAAAGCCTTTTTCAAATTTCTTATCACTATAGGTGCTACCTTTTTCAAAAACCATACATGCATCTTCCTTATAGTTTTTTGAAGCATCCTCATACATACTAGAAACCAAATCATTATTTGTACAATCATCCTCAAGGTGACCAAAATTTCCACATCTAAGACATTTCATGATAATGTTTCTATGTTTCGGTTCTTCCTCTTTTTATGAAATGAACAACATCTCATTTTCATCATCACTCGAAGAACTTTCACTATCACTACTAGAACACTTACTTGCTTTGTCTAGGTAAAAACTCTTCTTGTGCTTGTGAGAATACCTCTTTCCTTGATTGTTGTGCTCATCTTTGTTCTTTTCGTGATGCTTGTGCTTTTCAGAATCCTTGCTCTTAGAATCCTGTTTATCTTCATCACTTTCATTCTTGGAAACAATACAGTCAGTAGCATAATGACCAAACTTTCCACAATTGAAACATATTATATTTTTCATGCTTTTGTGCTTTCTAGAGAACTTGCCTTTCTTGCTGTAATATGCCTCTTCATCACTAGAAGACTCATCACTCTCTTGAAGTTGTTTACCTTGGATTTCTTGGTAGCCTTGAAAGCTGCCTCTTTCTTGATATCAACCTTCACTTGAGTTCTCAACTCAAATGCTGCAAGTATACTATGGAGCTCATCCTTTTTCAACTTATCCAAATCTTTAGCTTCCTCAATAGCAAAAATATTTTCAATAAATCTATTAGGAAGAGATCTTAAAATCTTATCACAAACATCATTTTCAGCAAGCTCAAGACCTAATTTTTTCATGGAGTTAACAACCTCATCCATACGAAGCATGTAGTCACTAATATTTTCATCATCATTCATCTTGAGTTGTTCAAACATACCTTTGAAGTGTCTCAAATTGGCCTTTTTGACATTTGTATCACCTGTATGAACCACCTACAACTATTTCCACATTTCACTAGTTGTCTTGCAATGAATCACTTTGGTGAGATCTACTTTCTGTAAGCCTTTCAGGATTGCATTCATTGCTTTTGAATTGCTGTGATGTAGGAGCTTTTCTTTTTTAGTATTTGGACCATATACAGGAATAGTGTACGCATCTTCAATTACTTCCCATACCTCATTACCAAGTGCCATTAGATGAACCTTCATCCTTGCACTCCAAACACCAAAATCTGACCCATCAATAATAGGTGCTGCATTGCCACTTGAATAATCCATTGTGCTTTTTTTGCTAGCTTTTCCTTCAAGCTATTAAACTTTTTGAAGGCATTGGCTCTAATACCAATTGAAGAACACAAGATTATACTGAGATGGGGGGGGTGGACAGTATAAGACCTCTTTTTACTTTTTCCTTTATATTTTTAAATAGTAAAACAATATACCCAAAGAAATATCAAAGAAATGCACAAAATCATCCACAAAGTGACATCAATTTTAACGTGGTTCACCCAGAATGGTTGGGCTACATCCAAAAAAATTTTCTCTAAAAGTTATCTCAAAGTTCTTTGGGAATCCTTCCCAATTATAATGTTTATGAGCCTCGGCTCAAAGGAGATACCTTCCCCTCTACTCTGGAAATGATCCCTCAGAAGATCAACTGCCTCTACCTCTTGCCAGCACGTGGAACTCCTTTTCACCGAAGACCTCTTATCCTCAATGCTTAGCCTAAGAGACCTCTACCTTCTATGATCATGTCCACAACAGATCAACAACCTGTACCAAACACAATCAATCGGTCTAGTACAATTCTTCCTCTATCTGTCAGATATGTTGACCTTTGAACAAATCAATCCTCTGCACACAAGCCTTCTCAAGGACTTGCCAAATCTATCCTCAAGTTCTTCTCAAAGAACCAATGCACCTCTATCTTTAAGCAGTAGCACTCCGTATTCGTCTTTGCCCTTTGTGCTCTCTATGCCCTCTGCTCTCTTTGCGTAATCATAGCCGCACTTGGTCAAACTTCAACATTTGCACCTTTGCGCAATCATAGTGGCACCGTCTTTGCACACTCTGCTTCCTTTGTGATCTTTCACACTTAGAATGATTCGACAAAATGCACTCTACACACTACAATCGAATTTCACACTCTGCTCTTGGCGATTTAACTTCTTGCTCTATGCACTATCTATGAACGTCGCCCTTCAACCACATATCCATTCACTCTTCAACTCTCCAATCAGCCCTCCTTTTATAATAGAATTTTCATGATGAAAACTTTAATCTTAGTTGACTGTTATAACAAAAACAAACCCTAATCTTCGTCGGTTGCAAGACCTAATCTTCATCGGCTAAAATTTGACTTTGTTAGCTTCACTGCCTCTATAACTCTTCTGTAGCTTCTACCACGAAAATACAACATGTTGCGATATCGTGACACTTTTTGCTTTCTTAACCTCTTCTCGGCTTGCACCCATGAAAGCAGAACATGTCATGAAATTGTAACACTTTTGCTTCCTTGCACTCTTCTCTGCTTGCACTAGCAAAAATAGAACATGTTGCAAAATCATGACACTTTCTCTACCTTGTGCTTTTCTCTGCCTTATGCCCACAAAAATAGAACATGTCACGAAATCGTGATGCTTTCGCCTTTGAGCTCTTCCTTCTTGAATTTGTCATGAAATCGTGACGCTTCTTCTTCCATGCTCTTTTGTTTTGCTTCTGTCATGAAATCATGACTCTTCTCCTATTGAAGACCTACTTTCTATTTTTGTCATGAAATCGTGACACTTTCTCCAACCGTATGCTGCCATATCAATCTGTCATGAAATCGTGACACTTTTTGCATCCGTAAGCTTTCTCTTCAACCTATCATGAAATCATGACACTTTCTGCATTCGTATGCTTTATCTTCAACATGTCACAAAATCATGACATTTCTTACTTCAAAACCTTTCCTTTGTTGCATGTCACGAAATCGTGACAGTTCTTACTTGGAACATTTTCATCTACAGCATGTCGCAAAATCGTGACGGTTCTCACCTCGAACTTGTCACAAAATCATGACAATTCACACTACGGACTCTCTCTTCTGCATTATGTCATGAAATCGTGACACTTTTTCTTTCGAACTTTCTCTCCTGCAACATGTCACGAAATCGTGACACTTTTTTGTCCGTACAACCTTCCTTGCAATATGTCACGAAATCACAACATTTTTGACTCCGTATATTCTCTCTCATCTTTGAGTCACGAAACTGTGACATATCGCGACACTTTTCTAACTTGCTTTCTCTCTCCTGCTTAAGTCTCAAAAATGCGACATGTCGTGATATCGTGACAGTTTTCCAACTTACTTTCTTTCGAACCTGTCAGCTTGGGGTTTGCAAAAAAACCTTTGAAACTATCATGCCGTAACCTTCATCAAAAAAAATTATTTGACATCAAATCAAATTCCTTCAAAAGCTTCTCAACATCAATGACAACTTATTCACTTGAGCAAATGCAATGTACCCAAAGTACCCAAAATTGCCAACAAACAAAATATCCTATTCCTCTAAAATAAGCTACATTCAAAGTGGACAAAAATAAAAAGGGTAAGAAGACAGAATCAAGCAGTGAGTCTTCCAGTGATGAAGAAGAAAATTATGGCAAAAGAGATAAAGGTTTCAAAAGAACCATATATCTCAGATTTGTTAAGTGTTTTAATTGTGAAAATTATGGAGATTATAAAACAAAGTGCAAAGAGCCAAAGAGCAACAATGATGAAGAAATACAAGATCACAAGTACAGGGAATCTGAAAAACACAAGTACCAGAAGAAAAGCAAGGATGAACAAAATAGACAAGGGAATAAGTTCTTCCAAAGACAAAAGAGAAGCTACTATGTGGATAATTCAAGTAAGTACTCAAATGATAGTGATGCTAGTTTTTCAAACAATTATATAGATGAAGTCCTATTTATGTTTAAAGAGAAATAACAAGTTAAGATAAAGACTCTAGTTATTCTCAAGTGTTTTAGATGTGTTATATTTGGACATCTTGAAGATGATTGCACAATGGATGGTTATAGTTTCAGTGATGATGGTTTTGAAGATGCACTTGACAGACTAGATGAAAATCTTCTAATGGCAATATACGATGAAGTGAGTGATCCTATAGAAGAAAATCCAAAAGAAAGAAATGATATGGAAAAAGGCAAAAAAATAGAGGATTATTTAGCAAAGAATGACTATGATCTCAAGTGAGAACTTATCTATGCCCTTAACACAATAAAGAAGGTAAGAAAGCAACACTCTAAGATTGAAAGTCAGTTTCAAGCATGTGATGAAGAAAGATTATTGCTCATAGAGTATTTAGAAAATTTAAAGGGTAAGGCAAGCAAGTTCAAGGATAAGTTAGAAGCAAATATCTTGAAATGTGAAAAGTTAACACAAGAAGTGGCCCTACTAAATGAAGATTTAGAGGATTCCAAGAATAAGCTACAAGAGAACAGGCAAAGAGTATGGATAAAATAGTCAAGATACAAAGAAGAGCAACAACAAGCAGTATTGGTTCTAAACAAGTTCAAAAGAAAAGGAAGAAGAGTCTACTAAATTCCTAAGAAGAAGATCTTCATAAGAAGAAGGTAAGGGGAGTGAGCATCATAGGATGAGTTGGACATCAAAAAGTTCAACAAATATAGGAACAATGCACAAAGAAGATACAGATGGAACATCAATAAAAACATGAGACCAATGAGGTCAAGACAAGGAAGCTTCAATGGAAGATGTTTTTCATATCATAGGTTTGGGCACATGGCTTCATATTGTAGGACACATAAAATATAGGAATATGGAAAAGGATAACTTTTCCAAGGGTATTGCTACTCATGTAATGACTTTGGTCACAATGGAATGAATTGCAAGATTCATGACATAAGAGGATATGGATTTACTAGGAGAAACTCTAAGATAGTTGCACCTCCAAGGAATAATAACATTAAGTATTATAAGTTCAAAAAGGATGGTCACATAGCAAGATGGTGTAGAGCGAATATTCTAGAAATAGGTATGAACAAGAACAAGAATATGAACAGGAACATAGGCCAAAATAGGAATAGGAACAAGGATGAGAACAAGAATAGGAATAGGAACAAGGATGAGAACAGGAACAAGAATAGGAACATGGATGAGAGCAAGAACAAAAATAGAAACATAAGTGATGACAGGAACCGGGATAATGACTTGGAAAGAAATAGTCAGAGGATTCAAAAAACTTAGAAAATAAGAGAGAAAGATAAAGGTAAATAATAGTTCTTTCGGGGAGTAGAAATACTTCCACCCCAAAATTAACCACCTCATGTGGAGGTGGGGGAGGAGCTAAGCTAAGAGGCTCATTCTTAGCCCCGTGCCCCAAAGGTGACCCTTTAACATTGATGTCAAAGGGGGAGAGATTTGTGTATATTGGGAAAGAGATTTGATATGGGAAGAGGTTTGATATTTGAGAGAGCATTGAGCTAGGGGGAGAAAAGTCCTAGGGGGAGCAAAAAGAAGGTCAGGTTTCAATAAAAGGATATGGGTTTCCATCAATGACAAAGGAGGATATTGTTGGACATTTTGAGTCCTCTAAGTCAATGTTGTCATTGATGTCACCTGATAGAGTTATCACTCATATCAAGGAATTCGGCAAGAAATAAAGTCATCCAAGGTTGTCACTATCATCCAAGAAAAAGCTTCAATAGTGCAATAGTGAAAGGAAAAAGGCTCCATAATATTTTAATATTATTAGGAGCACAGGTTAAGCGATTGGTTCATAAAAGCTCAAGATGGGTTATTGCCAAGGTTAAAAAGGAGGTTTAATAATTATTTATAAATTATTTAAATTCACAAGGAATTTAAATTTTATAAATAATATTAGTTACACCAAGGTTGTGCATTAAGACAAGGCTCCAAAGTTTAATTAAACTAAAACCTAATGTTGGTCTAATTTAATTTATAATATTTAAATTTAAATTTAAATTTAAATATATTATAAATTAATCAACCAAGTCGACGTCGAATTAAATCGATGCATCGATGTGATTGCATGGAAGAAAAAAGAATTATATATAATGCCCTAAAAGTCATTAATCAATTTTATTCTTGCTAATTCATTTGGAGTGCATGCAAATTAAGGCTCATGTTTTAAAAGAATTTACGAATTACAGATGGGGAGAACTAGGGAACATTTGAATTGTGGAGCACATATGCCAGCTTGGCCTAGCAGTGCGTTGGCTTGGCGAGACATAGGATGTCCCACGTTCAATTCTCTTGGAGGTTGCTTGCAAGGTCAAAGCGCTTGAAGCACGTTTTGATTATTTTGAAAGGCGTAGTTTCGTGACGTTGTTGATGTAGTTCATGTCTTCTTAGGCACATGTGGGCATGTGGTCCAACGATGGCTTGGCCACAGTTAAGATGTTGGGAAGTAATACGTCAAGGGATCGAATCCCTCCAAGATGTAAGGCAAGTTATTTTCTATATTTTAATTTTTATTAAATAGCATTAAGGGAGAAATAAGGGTTAAACTATGCCCTAGAAAATTGAGATATTTTTTATGGTTTTATTTTTGGAAGGGTAGCATATTATATATCGTTGGAAATAATTTTTCAAGGGCTATTTGATTAAATTTCTTAGAAGGATAAATAAGGTGTGTGTAAAGAGATATTTTTGTTTTTGTAAAGAGGTTCAAAAGAGAGTTTAATTTATTCTTTTTCAAAGGAGATTATTTATTTCATGAGAGGACATGGTGAATTTTATTGAGTAGGAGTAATAAGATGTTATTGGGATATTATTTTAATTGTTGTAATATTACTCAATTCCTCTAACCTCTTTGTGATTGAAAATAAAATATTTGAAAGTTTGTTGAGTTTGAAAAATTTTATGGACAACTCCTTGGCATCAAAAAGGTATGGGCAATAGTATCCATTGACTTGATTGGGTGATTGATTTTTGAAAATATCATTGGAGAGAAAAGGATTGATTACGGTTTTATTTTAGAAAGTGGTTGGTTTAATGCTTCAAGGTTTTCTGGATTGAGAGTTGTGATTAAAATTTGTTTTATAAGCATTGTTGTTGAAGGAAATTGGTTATGCAAAGAACTTGAACTTGAGTTAGAAAAGAAAATGAGTATCATTGTTATGTGAGATTTGTGGTTGAGCATTGTTGGAAATATTTTTAGTTGGTTGATACATGCTTGGACTAGGGTTTTTGAGAAAGTTTCGTTACTTGAGGTGATTGGTTGAGTAGAGTTTATTAAGCCTAGTTAGATGGATGTATATGGTTGTTCAAGTTCCATGAAAAAAACTATTATATATTCTAATTTGAGTTGAAATTGAGCTTTGAGTATAGAACATATTGAGTCTCTAACAATTCTCTTTATTCTTCTATGATATTGATTTGATTTGAGATTGATCTTTGAGAATAGTACATATTGAGACTCTAACAATTCTCTTTATGCTTCTATGAGATTGATTTAATTTGAGATTGAGCTTTGATAATAGAACACATTGAGTCTCTAAAAATTCTATTTATGCTTCTATGAGATTGAGTTAAGAAAGTGATTAACAATTGAGTGTAGAACATATTGAGTCTCTAACAATTCTCTTTATGATTCTATGATATTGAAAAAGTTTTGTGTGGACTTGTTAAGCTAATTTGAGGTAAGTCTTTGAGAAGGCTTGTGGTCTGATTTTGTGTAAGATTTGTGGAAGCATGCAATGCAAATTTGAGCAAGTCCTAGAGTCAGCTTGTTGAGTAGATTTGGACAAGTTCTGAGTGAGCTTTTTGAGCATATTTGGATAGGTTTTGAGTAGAGCTGTTGAGTATATTTGTGCAGGTTCTGAGTGGACCTATTGAGGAGATTTGAGTAGGATCTGAGTGGACCTGTTGAGAAAATTTTGATAGGTTCTGAGTGGACTTGTTGAGAAAATTTGAGCAGGTTTTGAGTGGAACTACTAAGAATATTTTAGTAGGTTTCGAGTGGACCTATTGAATAGATTTGAGTAGGTTATGAGTGGACCTGTTGAGCATATTTGAGAAGGTTTTGAGTGAATATATTGACAAATATTTGGAGGTGATAGAGTATAGAGGACAAAGTCTTAGTGGATAGAGATCCAATAGCCAAGAAAATTGAAGAGAGATATTCTGAGTGAGGAGTCTTCAAGTGGAGAGAGATCCACCAGTTAGTGCAGCAAATAGACATAGTATTCTAGAAGATCACTAGATAGAGCTAAAGGGGAAATAGTTCTCCTATGGAAGATATCCATGAACATGAGATTTAGGGTATCAACATGTCCTTTGGATAGAGCTCCATAAACATTGTAATTGGGAAGGATTCCCAAAGGATTATTTGAGAAATATTTAGAAGAAATATTTTCTCTGTGGAGGTAGCCCACATTGGGTGAACCATGTTAAAATATTTGTCTCTATTATGTATGGTGTTTTGTGCATTTATTTGATTACTCATATTGATACTGCTATCTATACACTGCATAATATTGAATTTAAAATAAAAGTAAAAAGTGGTCTTATACTGTTCACACCCCATCTCAGTATAAGCTTGTGTTCTTTAGAAATAGATAGTAGTATTTTGTTGATAATAAGGGCATTGTAAAGATACATTAAAGAAGAATTACATAGAAATATCATGCACAAAGTAAGGCGATACTTGTCACCTAAAAGGAAACATTAATATTTCCCACATGAAAACCCATTTATTGCAAGTCTTACCAAGAAAGCATTACAGGAAAGAAGGTTTGTGTCATCAAGAAGGTATAAGCATTCATCCAAGACTGTAACATACGTTTGGAAAAAACTTACAAGTGGCATTAAGTATTTTATCATACCTCAAGCACTCAAAGATAAACTTCAAGACACTTGTCACACATATCAAGATTCTCCTTCTATTAAAGGTATCAAAGACCATGGAGATAAAATTACATAAAGCACATTCATAGCCATAAGAGTTGCAATGTGGAAGAGAAGTGAAGAGCATTAAAATATCTTGTCAAAATATTCAAAGGATATCAAAATTCCATTCTAGAAACTCCACCATCCAAACATCCAAGCCAAGGGAGAATCAACATACACCATAAGCTATAGTACCCAAGGAAAAGGTATTAAAGAGCATTGTGATATACATCCAAAATCTAGGTCGAATATGTAGGGCGTACAACACTAAAGGTAAGGTTTTTACTTTCACAAATTTGCTTTCATTAATAGAGAGTCATAAGGTCCAATATAAGGTTAAAACATTAAGAGAAATCAACCATATTTGAAAGCAATATCTAAATAAAACATATATATACAAATAGCCTAATATTTACAATATTAAAACATAGGAGACATAAGGTGAAGAACACGGAGATGGAGATGAACAGTATAAGATCACTTTTTACTTTTCTTTCCAATCAATATTATGCAATGTAAAGATAGAAATATCAACAATAGTATGTTAGGATTAAATAACAAATATGAGCAATAATATAATGCGAAAATAAACACAGAAGAAATTATGCAATACACAATAGACACAGATATAACGTGGTTCACCCAAATCGGGCTACTCCATGGAGAAAATAACTAGGCCCTTTGTATTCCATCCAAAAAACCCCTTTGTACACATTCGTGCACCTCATTCCATATTTAGTCATCGTACAACCTCTTCTTATAATAATGCATTACTATTTTAGGGCAAAACACCTGCCTAAAATCTAATGTTCGATTTGTGACCTAAAATATACCACCATAGTGGTTGCCACCCCCATGGACCCCCTAAAAATAGTAGTAGGGGGGCTAATTCCCCCCTACACCCACCCTCTTTCACATAGTGGGTCTAAGTGTGGCTGAAACAAAGGCCTTCGATTTAATCAGGCTCCATAATCAACAATCTCCCACTTGAATACTGATCACAACAACTCCACCGCTACTACACTTGCTGGACTATGCTTTAGATTTGGGCCTAGAAATTTTCTCACCTTTTACTATCATGCTTTAAGACCAACTAAAACTGAGAAGGAACTCAATTTCTTCTTGGTTATTGCCTTGGTGAACATATCTATAGGATTCTGACTAGTGTGTATCTTATCTAATTTTAACTGTCCATCTTCCAATACTGAGTGTATGAAATGGTACTTGGTATGTATGTGTTTAGTCCTGGAATGGAAAGCTGAATTATTTGCAAGATGAATGGCACTCTAAATGTCACTATATAATGTACTATTCTCCTACTTCTTTCCCAAATCCTCCATAAAACTTTGTAATCAAATCATCTCTTTACTAGCCTCTGTAACAACAACATACTTTGCTTCTATTTTTGATAGTGCAATAACCTTCTGTAATTTTGAAATCCAGCTTCCTACATTTTCACCAATAGTAAAAACATACCTTGTGGTACTCCTCCTGCTATCTATATCACCTGCCATATTTGAATCACATATCCCTATAAAGTAGTATTAGATCCTTCAAAATATAATACCTGATTGATAGTACCTCTCAAATACCTGAGAATCCACTTCACTACCTCCTAATGATTTATTCCTGGATCACTCATAAACTTGCTCACAACTCCCACTACATGTGCAACATTTGGACTTGTGCACACCATCGCATACATCAAACTACCAACTGCTGATGAATAAGGAACCTTGGACATGTATTTCATCTCCTTCTATGTCTTAGGACACACCTCTTTGGTCAGTTTGAAATGATTTCCCAAAGGTGTGCTAATAGGTTTTGCATCCTGCACACTGAATATTTCTAACACCTTCTCAATGTACTCACTCTGAGACAATGTTAATTTGTGATTTTTCTTGTCTCTTGTTATTCTCATACCAAGGATTTGCTTTGCAGCACCCAAATCCTTCATTGCAAATGACTCTACCAATTTTATTTTGAGTACAATTATATCCTGCATGTTAGACCTTGCAACAAGGATATCATCTACATACAATAATAGGATAATATAGTTACCATTATCCATTCTCTTAAAATAAACATAGTGGTTAGAATAACATCTACTATAACCCTGATCTGACATAAACCTATCAAATTTCATATACCACTACCTTGGATCTTGCTTTAGTCTATACTGACTCTTTTTCAACCTACATACTAATTTCTCATTTCCTTTGGCCTCATACCCTTGTGGCTACTACGTATAAATCTCTTCCTCCAAATCCCCATGGAGAAAAGTTGTTTTTACATCAAACTGTTCAAGGTGTAAATCCTCTACAACCACTAAGCTTAAAATAGTTCTAATTGAAGTCATTTGAACAATAGGAGAAAAAAATTCATCATAATAAATACCTTTCTTTTGTGCAAACCCCTTTACAACTAGTCTAGCCTTATACCTCTTATTTCCTCCATCTTCTTCTTTCACCCTATAAACCCATTTGTTCTACAATGCTCATTTTCCTACAGGCAACTGAACTAGATCCCAAGTTTGATTATTTATCAAAGAGTCCATCTCCTCTTCCATGCCTTACTCCCACTTCTTGGTTTCTACCTGTATTGCTTCTTCATATGTTTCTGGTTCACTAGAGTTAGACAATAATACATAATATAATGATGGAGAGTAATGTACAGGAGGTCTACTTATCCTGGTATATTTTCTAACAATAGTTGCAGGATTTTGAGGTGCTACTTGCTACTATTGTTGTTGATTTTTTAGCACATTTCAATTTCATCAAACACTGTGTATTCTATGTTTTCCTTTTCCTATTTATTTTCCTGTAATTGATCCTTATACATGACCTTCTCATTGAATATTACATCTCTACTCCTAATGATTTTGTGATTTGCATAATCCCAAAAATGATAACCAAAATCATTAACTCCATATCCAATGAAAAAACACTTCTTGGATTTTACCTCAAGTTTAGTTTGATTTTCTTTACTGATATGCATGAAAGCTTCACAACCAAAATTCTTTAAAAATGAGTAATTAACAGGCTTACCTATCCATGCCTCTTCTAGAATCCCACCATCTATGGAACTTTAAGGTCCTCTATTTATTAAATAAACTATAGTATCCACAACATCTACCCAAAATTGTAAGGGCAATCCTGCATGTAATCTCATGCACCTAGCACATTCCATGATAGTCTTGTTCATCCTTTTTGACACACCATTTTCTTGTGGAGTTCTTGGAACCATATTCACTCTATGAATCCCATGGTATGAACAATAACTATCAAACTCTTTTCTGCAGTACTCACCTCCATTATCATATCTGAGACATTTTAGCTTATTTCTTGTCTCATTCTCAACCAAAACTTTCCATTTCTTAAATGTATCAAAAACATCTTATTTATTTCAAATACAGTAAACCCATGTTTTTTTAGTTGCATCATCAATAAAAATAACATAATAATGAGATCCACCAAGAGATGATACCCAAGCCGGTCCCCATACATCTGAATGTACAAGCTCTAGCTTTTCACTCTTATTTTCTTTTCCAACTTTGTGAAATCTGACTCTTTTCTATTTTCCATAAATGCAGTTCTCACAAAAGTCTAAATCAACCTGCTTCAAACCTAGAAATAAATTTCTTGAATGGAGAATATGCATCCCTTCGCACTCATGTGCCCAAACCTATGATGCCATGAAGTTGTATCCACTCCTATAGAAGCTAAAGCTATAGAAAGGTTAGTATTACCAGTACATACATACAATGTACCTTCCTTATTTTCTTTTGCTAATAACATTGATCCTTTAGCGACCTTCCATGAGTTTGTTGAGAATGTAATTGTACATCCTTCATTGTCCAACTGCCCTCTGGAAATTAGATTTCTTCTTAATTCAAGAATATGTATTACCTCTTTCAAAAACCATTGGTTTCCATCTAGTAACTTTATTTGTATGTTACCCTTTCCTGTGATTTTACATGGTCTATCATCACCTAGATAAACCTGTCCAAAATTACTCTGAACATAATCTAGAAAATATTTCCTATGGGGTATGGCATGATATGATGCACTAGAATCTAGCACCCAATAATCATTAATATTATCTAGTGAAATAATTAAATCATATTGCAATACATCACCTACAACATTTTCTTCTTGATTACCCTATTTTTCTTCTCCCTATTTTTCTTTTCAATTCCAACAATCTCTTTTCAGGTGTCCTTTCTTCCCCTAATGTCATCATTCCAATTGCTTCCCTTTGGATTTGGATCTACCTTTCTTTGATTTTCCATGATTCACTAGGCTTTTTACTCTCTCCCTTTGTCTCCCCATGTTATCTACAGTAAAAGCATTACCTAATGTTTCACTTGTGCTTTTTCATCACATTTCCTCGCTAAGGATAACACCAATAACATCATCAAACTTTAAAGTATTTGAACCAAAGACAAAATTACTCACAGCCATTACCAAGCCATTCTAGATTTTTGGCAATGAGCACAAAATCAAGAGAGCCCTAACCTCATCATAAAATTTTACTCCTACAGATCTTAAATGATTTGTAACCGTGTTAAATTCATTTAAATGATCAGTAACAAACCCAAATTCTGGGTTACTATGTTGATTTACATAGAGGAAAAAACATAGTGGGTCTAGATGTTAAATTCATTTAAATGATCAGTAACATACTGGAATCAACACAGTAACCAAATAAATGCACAAATCATCATACACAATAGAGACACCAAAATTCATGTGGTTCACCCAATGTGGGCTACTCCACGGAGAAAATATTTCACTAAAATTTTCTCAATCAATCTCTTGGGAATCATTTACCTATTATAATATTTATAGACATATGTACAAAGGAGACACAAATCTCCTAAATAAAGTTCATGTATCTCTATCCATAGGAGAACTCCTTCTACTTTACTCTAGCTGGTGATCCTCTAGGAGACAACTGCCTCCACTACACATGCTTGTCGATCTCTCTCCACTGAAGACTCTTGTACCCACTTAGAAGACCTATCCTCAATACCATAGCTAATGGATATCTATCCACTGGAGACTATTGTCCTCTATGCTCTATCACCTCCAAATATCTATCTCAAAATTGCACTAAACATAGTCCTTCGATCTAGTACAACTCTGCTTAATATTTGTCTCTAGTCTAGAAAATACTTATCATCAAATCTACACTAAACATAGTCCTTCGATCTAGCAAAAATTTGTCCTTGATCTCTATCTTCAAGTCTTAAATCAAATCTTGACACAACTCTACTAGATCTGCCCCAAACCTTAACTCATGGTTTAAACAAATCAATCAACTCTACTCATAAGTCTTCTCAAGTACTTGTCTCACATCTATCTTGTAAGCTTACACAAAATCTCACACTAATATGTCCACAAGTCCTCTCTATAACTTGATCAAATATTCTCTAAAATTTCTCTTTAGAACTTGATCAAATCTACTGAATAAGTCCTCTCAAGAACGTGTCCAATCTTCTCAACAAGTCCACATAGAACTTGCATAAATATGCTCTACAATTCCATACATAACTTGCTCAAATTTTCTCAAAAAGTGCACACATAACTTGTCCAATTTTCTCAAAAAGTCCACATAGAACTTGCTCAAATATGCTCTACAAGTCCTCTTTAGAACTTGCTCAAATATGCTCTATAAGTCCTCTCTAGAACTTGTCCAAATATGCTCTACAAGTCCTCTCTAGAACTTGTCCAAATTTGCCTACAAGTCCGCTCTAGAACTTGTCCAAATCTGCTCAATAAGTCCTCTCAAGAACTTATCCAAATATATGTTGTAATATTTCACAAAAGCTCATACAAAATCAGTCCACAAGTCTCCTCAAAGACTTACCTAAAATCTGCTCAGCAAGTCCACACAGAACTTGTCCAATCTCATAGAAATATAAAGAGAATTGTTAGAGACTCAATATATTCTATACTAATCACAATGCTCAATTAATTTCAATAAATATCTTAGAAATATAAGTATAATTCTTAGAGACTCAATATGCTTCAAATACAACTCAATGCTCAATAACTTTCTCAACTCAATTTAGAATATAGAATAGTTTGTTTTATGGAACTTGAACAATCACTTCACACATCCACTTGACTAGACTCAACCAACTCTACTCAACCAATCACTCAATGAAACAACCCTTGTTCACAAACCCTAGTCCAATATATAAACATCAACTCAAAATATTTCCAACAATGCTCAAAAACAAATCTCACATAACAATGATACTCATGTTCTCTTCAAACCCTAATTCAAATTCTTCACTCAACAACTCACTTCAACAAAATGCTTATGAAATAAATCTCACATAACAATGATACTCATATTCTCTTCAAAACCTAGTTAAATTTCTTCACTCAACAACTCACTTCAACAACAATGCTTATGAAACAACTCTCACATAACAATGATACTCAAATCCTAGTTCAAGTTCTTTACACCATTAATGGCTTCAACAACAATGCTAATCAAAAAAGGTTTCAATAACAACTCTTTATTCCAGAAAACTTGAAGCATTAACTCAAACATACTTAATAAGGAAACCCTAATCAAGTCCTTTTCACTCCAAACTTATTTTTCAAAAAACCAACCAATCAACTTAACTATGGAAGATTGTGCTCATACCTTATTCTTGATGATAAGGAATAGACCTCACAAATCTGCCACAACTATAAACACTTATTTGCCAAAATCAAGAAGGTTAGAATACAAAATATTATTCTAATATTTCCTCAAAAATATTCTTGGCACCAACATATAATCAATGCCTTATTTCTTTCTCTTTCAACAAATCATACATAACAAAATACTTGGAAACACCTTATCAACTCCAATCTTACAATAGTGACCAAAACCCTAATAAATCAACCACTCTTAAAATAATATCCACCACCATAGGATATTAACCACTTTAATAATATTCACCACTATAAAATATCAACCATTCTTATTAATATTCACCACTATAGAATATTGACCAGAGTTAATAATATTCACCACTATAGAATATTAACCAAACACTTTTCACTCCATGCATAAAACCTCTAAGCAAACAATATTAAAAGTTTAATTTTTCCAAACCTTATAACTCCCTTGCAACCTTAGAACCAATAATAAACATGTAAAATAAATTTTTAACTTGCCCAACCAACCTCTGAACATTTTGGAGATTAAACACCTTGTGTACCTTGTATTCCCCACCAAAATGGGATTCGAAGTGACTCAATCTGTCGTATCCTCTTGCCTAAGTGCTTAGGCGCTTGGGCAGTTGTCATGTGGGCTACGAAGGCCCACGTGAAGGAAGGATTAATGCCTTCCTCTTATGACTTCAATACTTCTCCTTTTCGCATGCGAAAAAAATATTTTCATTTCCCTCGATCACAGCGCTAAATTCTTTGCTTCACACGTTTGTCTCTTAGGCATGGTGATTTCATTAAAGTGGTAGGTTATCTCTTTTATATGCATAAAAAAAATTCCTCCTTACGTTGGTGAAATTTCAAATCTAAAACCCACTTTAGGGTTTTAACCTTAATTTAATTAATTTATAATTAATAAATAAATAAATTAATAAATAAATTAATAATTAATTTAAATAACTTTTCAAGTTATGTAAATTAACTAGTAAATTAATTAATAATTAATTTAAATAACTTTTCAAGTTAAGTAAATTAACTAATAAATTAATTTACAATTAACTTTAAGCTTCCTTAGTATAATAAAATCACTATACTTTATTTTCTAATGGTTTTTATGAAAAACCTTTTATTTTCTACTTCAGTGGTTTTAATGGAAAACTTTTTATTTTCTCCTTCAATGGTTTTAATGGAAAACTTATTATTTTCTCCTTCAATGGTTTTAATGGAAATCCTTTTATTTTCTCCTCCAATGATTTTAATGGAAAACCTTTTATTTTGCTTCGTCAGGGTTTTAATGAAAAACCTTTTTGGTCATGCTTCATAAGACATTATGAAACTTTTTGGAATCAATCAATTGCATTCCTTTTGACATCAATGACAACTTCATGCCTTGACATCAATGACAACTCTATGGGCTCAAAATGTCCAACAATATCCCCCTTTGTCATTGATGGCAACCCAAATTATTTTAATTGAAAACTTGACATTTCCTTTGTTCTGCTCCCCTTGGGACATTGGTTCTCTTGGCTCAATGTTTTCTCAAATACTAAATCTCTCCCTCTTACTCAAATATAAATCTCTCCCCATTACTCAAATCTCTACCCCTTTGACATCAATGTCAAAGGGTAACCTTTGGGGCTCGAGGCTAAGAATGACCCTCTTAGCTTAGCCCCTCCCAAACCTCCTCATGAGGTGGTTAATTCTGGGGTGGGAGTATTTCTACTCCCAGAAAGCACTATTCTTTACCTTTATCCTCTTTCCTTCTTATCTGACATTTTTATTTCCTCTTATTGTTTTCCATGTCCATGTTCCTATCCATGTCTACATTCTTGTCCTTTTCCTATTCTTGTTCCTGTTCTTATTCATATCCATGTTTTTGTTCCTATTCTTGTTCCTATACTATCCCTTTTCTTGTTCATATCCATGTTCATGTTCCTGTTCATGTTCCTATTCTAGTTCATACTTATTTTTGGAATATCTGCTCTACACCACTTTGTTGTGTGACCATCATTATTGCACTTATAACACTTAATTTTATTATTCCTTGGAGGTGCAAATGTCTTAGGATTTCTCCTAGTGAAGCCATACCTTCTTCTATCATGAACACTACAATTTATTGCATTGTGAAAAAACTAATTACATGAGTAGCAATACACATGGAAAAGATATTTGTTCCCATATTATTATCTTTTCTATGTCCTGCACTATGAAGCCATGTGTCCAAACCTGTGACATGAAAAACATATTCCATTTAAGTTTCCTTGTCTTGATCTCATTGGTCTCTTGGTCTCTCTTGATCTATTCTTATTGTTGTTCCATCTATATCCTCTTTGTGCATTGTTCATGTTCTTGTTGAACTCTCTATTGTCCAACTCATTCTCAAATATCTCATTCTCTCTTACACTGTTTTCTTCTAAAGTATCTTCATCTCCAAAAATTGAGGTTGACTCTCCTTCCCATTTCTTTTGATCCTATCCAAATCCAAGACCTATTTTGCTTGATGTAGGCTTTTGTATCTTTATGAAATTATCCAAGTTCTTTGAGCTATTTTTGAACCCTTTTAGCTTGAATTTGGAGTACTCTATATCTTCTCTTAGTAGAGCTACTTCTTGGGCCAACCTTTCACATTATAAGAACTTTGCTTCTAACTTATCCTTGAATTTCTTTGTCTTAGCCTTTGATTTTTCTAGATCCTCTATAAACAGTCTTCTCTCTTCATCACATTCTTGAAACTGAAACTCAAGTTTATAGTTTTTCTTTCTTAACTTATTTACTATTTCAAGGGCATATATAAGTTCTCCCTTGAGATCATATCCATATTTTTCTAAATATTCCTTTATTTATTTACCTTTGTCTGCATATTCATTTTATTTTGACTTGTCTTCTATGGGATCATCTTCTTTATATTCCAATGCCATTAGAATATTTTCATCTGGTCCTTCAAGTGTATCTTCATATTCATCATCACTAAAACTATAACCATCCCTTGTACAATAATATTCAATATGTCCAAAGTTACCACATCTAAAACACTTGAGAACTATTAGAGTCCTTTTCTTAACTTGTTCTTTTTCTTCAATCATAAAAAGAACTTCATATCTATCATTGTCTGAAAAACTAGAATCACTATCACTTGAGTACTTAATTGCATTATCTGCATAATAGCTCCTCTTTTTCCTTTGGAAGAACTTCTTTCCTTGTCTACTTTGTTTATCCTTGCTTTTCTTTTGGTGCCTATATCTTTTTGATTCCCTATTCTTGTGATCCTATTTTTATTCATCGTTGTTATTCTTAGCTTCTTGACAATCTATTGTAAAATTTCCATAATTTCCACAATTGAAACATTTAACATATCATGTATCTCTAGATATTCTTGAATCCTTATTCCTTCTACCATAATTTTCTTCTTCATCATTGAATGACTCATTGCTTGATTCTGACTTTTTACCCTTAGTATTCTTGATTTCTTTGAATGTTGCTTCCTTCTGGGGAATATGATATTTTGTTTTTATCTCATGTGTTGTAAGAATACCAAACAACATATCTCTTATCAAAGTATCACCATCCATTGACACTTCTATAGTAGAAACCTTTTCACTAAATTTGTTTGGAAGAGTTCTCAAAACTTTATCACAAACATCCAATTCATCAATCTTCATTCCAAGTCCTTGCATTGCATTAACAACCTCATCAATTCGAAGTAGATAAGTACTAATGTTTTCCTCATCCTTCATTCTTAAATCCTCAAATTGTCCTTTGATATTTTACATATTTTCTTTCTTGACACATTTATCTCCTTCATATATATTTTGTAATTTATCCCACATGTCTTTTGCAATTTGACAATGCATAACTTTCATAGAATTTGTTCTATGCAAACCTCTTAAAAGTGCATTCATTGCTTTTGAATTGTAATGTTGTAGGAGCTTACCTTCCTTATCTGTCCAAGGATTAATTAAGGGATCATATCCAAATTCAATTGCTTCCCAAATTTCATTGCCAAGTGCCATCAGGTAGATATTCATTCTCATACTCCAATACATATAGTCACTTCCATCAAATACTAGTGTTGAGTTATCTGAGAACACATTCTTAGAATCCATTGTGTTCTTGTTAGCTTTTCCTTTAAGTTGTTAAACTCTTCTAAATAAATATGCTCTGATACCAATTGAAGAACACAAGCTTATATTGAGAGGGGGGTGAATAGTATAAGACCACTATTTATTTTTCTTTCCAATCAATATTATACAATGTAAAAATAGCAATATCAACAGTAGTAACCAAATCAATACATAAATCATCACACAAAATAGATACATGAAAATTTACGTGGTTCACCCAATGTGGGCTACTCCATGGAGAAAATATTTAGCTAAAATTTTCTCAATAAATATCTTGGGAATTATTTCCCTATTACAATTTTTATGGAACTCTGTCCAAAGGAGACACCAATCCCCTAAATCAATTTTATGGATATCTATCCATAGGAGAACTCCTTCTCCTCTGCTCTAGCTGGTGATCCTCTAGAAGACTATTTCCTCCACTGCACTAGCTTGTGGATCTCTCTCCACTGAAGACTCTTATCCCCACTTAGAAGACTTGTCCTCACTACCATAGCTAATGGATATCTATCCACTGGAGACTATTGTCCTCTCTAATCTGTCACCTCCAAATATTTATCTCAATACTACACTAAACATAGTCCTTTGATGTAGTACAACTCTGCTCAATATTTGTCTTTGGTTTGGCACAAAATTATCCTCAAATCTGCACCAAAATATACTCTCAAATTTGCACTAAATATATTCCTTTAGTTTAGCATAAAACTATCCTTGATCTCTATCTTCAAGCCTTAACTCAAAGCTTGACACAGCTCTACTAGATCTACCCCAAACCTTAACTCAAGTTTTGAACAAATCAATCAAATCTACTCACAAGTCTTATTAAATACTTGTCTCACATATATCTTGTAATCTTCCACAAAAGCTCACACTAATCTATCCATAAGTCCTCTCTAGAAATTCTTCAAATATGCTCTACAAGTTCTCTCTATAACTTTCTCAAATATGCTCAATAAGTCATCTCAAGAATCTATTGAATATGCTCAACAATCCACAAAAAACTTGCTCAAATCTGATCTATAATTCCATACAGATCTTGCTCAAATATTCTTAAAAATTCCACGTATAAATTTTCCAATATGCTCAACAAGTCCAAATAGAACTTACTCAAATATACTCTACAAGTCCTCTCTAGAACTTGCTCAAATATGCTCAACAAGCCCTCTCTAGAACTTGTCCAAATTTTCTCTACAAGTACTCTCTAGAACTTGTCCAAATCTGCTCTACAAGTCCTCTCTAGAAATTGTCCAAATATTCTCAATAAGTTCTCTCAAGAACTTATCCAAATTTGTATTGTAAGCTTTCACAAAAGTTCACACAAAATCAGTCCACAAGTCTACTCAAATACTTGCCTCAAATATGCTCAACAAGTCCACATAGAACTTGTCCAATCTCATAGAAACATAAATAGATTTTTTAGAGACTCCATATGTTCTATACTAATCACAATGATCAATTACTTTCAATAACTCTCTTATAAAAATAAGGAGAATTGTTAGAGACTCAATATGCTTCAAATACAACTCAATGCTCAATCACTTTCTCAACTCAATTTAGAATATAGAATAGTTTTTTATGGAACTTGAACAATCACTTCACATATCCACTTGACTAGGCTCAACCAAATATACTCAACCAATCACTCAATGAAACAACCCTTTCTCACAAACCCTAGTCCAAGTATATAAACATCAACTCAAAATATTTCCAACAATGCTCAACAAAAAATCTCACATAACAATGATACTCATGGATCCATGGTCATATTCCTAAAGTGAAGACTCTTAATAATGTTGGTTCGGATCATTGGCCAGCCATGGTGGAAATATGGAAAATCAATGTGAGTTTCTCTCCTTTTTAGTTTCAATTAATGTGTCTTAGAGACATTTCCTTCAGACCTCATGTGCAACAATGGTGGAAGGAAGGTAAACCTAGGCATGGGACTAAGATGTTATGTTTTTCCAAAAGACTACAATCCATTAAATCCAAAATCAAGACATGGAAATGGAAAGAGTTTGGGGATATTCATAAAAAAAAAATGAATTTATTGCTCATATTGAAAATTTGAATAATAAAATCCGTTTAGATGGCTGCAAAGAGAAGAGAAGTGCAGATGAAATTAAACTCACAACTCAGTTAGAGGAATGGGAAAAAAGAGAAGAAATATTATGGAAGCAAAAATCTAGAATTCAATGGCTCAAAGAAGGAGATCAAAACACAAATTTCTTCCACAAATATCTTCTAGCTCGAAGATCTCACAACTTTATTTCTTCCTTAAAATCAGATTCTAGAGATGTTGTTTATACTTGGGATGGCATGAACTCTATTGTTGTTGATTAATTTTCCAATATTTTTGTTGCTACTCCCCTTGACTTAGCTTCACAATATAATGTTCTTCAATAAATCCCTTATCTTATCACTTTTGAGGAGAACTCTATTTTGACTGCTCTTGTTACTATCAATGAGCTTCAACAAGTAGTTTTTAAAATACAAAAAGGGAAAACCCCAGGTCCTGATGGTTTTCCTATTGAGTTCTACCAAGAGTTCTGGGATATCCTTCATGTTGATTTATTAGAGGTGGTGGAAGAAGCCAAGAAAGCCAAAGAAATTTTGAAGGTTATCAATAAAACTTATATTACTCTTGTTCCAAAAGCTCAAGATGTTGATCATATCTTAGCTTTTAGACCTATTGCTTTATGTAATGTTCTTCTCAAAATCATTACTAAAATCATGGCAGAAAGGTTGAAGTCTATTTTGCATAAGATTATTTTCCCAGAGAAAGGGAGTTATGTGGAAGGACGTCAAATAGTATATGAGATAGTTCTTGCTCAGGAAGCCATCCATTCCATATATATGAAAAATTCTCCTTCCATGTTCATTCGGTTAGACTTATCCAAAGCTTATGACAGAGTGGATTGGCACTTCCTTATCAAAGTTTTGAGGCAATTTGGTTTCTCTAAGGATTGGATGGATTGGATTATGGGATGTATCTCTTCAGTTTTCTACGTAGTTCTTATCAAAGGTAGGCCTTCTCAGTATTTCCCAGCTTCTAGAGGTATTAGGCAAGGTGACCCGCTATCCCCTTATTTATTCATCATTCTTGTTGAATGCTTGGGTAGGACTATAACCAAAAAGAGGGAAAACAAAACCCTTGAGGGAGTTACCATTGCTCATGGAACTAGACCTATCTCTCATCTTCAATTTGTGGATGACTCTACTCTTTTAGGCAAAGCTATAGTTAAGGAAGCTTCTAATATTAAGCAAATCATTAGCTATTTTTCTAAGGCTACTGGGTAGTTGATCAATGAAGATAAATCTAAATTTATTTTCTTTCACTGCTCTGCTAGACAGGAATCCATGGTCTTGGATAAACTAAGATATAAGAAGACCTCCCTTCCAATCACTTATTTAGGTATTCCCATAAATATTCAAAGGCAGAAAAATAAAGATTGGAATTGGTTGTTGGATAAAGTCAAGAAGAAAATTGGAAAGTGGACCAACAACTGGATTTCTTTTGGGGGTAGAATCACCTTGGTAAAATCAGTCCTTCAAGCTATTCCTATTTATGTTTCTTCCATTTTGAATATCACAAAGATTGTTCTTTGAGAATTGGATCATCAGTCATCGTTTCCTTTGGAGTGGTACTAAGGAGAAAAGAAAATGGACCTTGGTGAAATGGGATACTTTATGTCTTCCTAAGAGTGAAGGGGGTTAGGATTATGGTCTTCAATTAATAACAACAAAGCTTTAGCTACTAAATTATATTGGAGGATGTTGCATAACCCCAATGCTCTTTGGGCCAATAATCTTCGTGCTAAATATGCTGAGAACAAAAGTCTTGAAGACCTTGTTCGCTATCAACTTCCTACCAAAGGTTCTCCCATTTTAGCAGTTCTTAATACTGGTGAGGATTTGATAAAGAATAAATTATTTTGGATCATTCATAATGGTCAAAATGTAAATTTTTGGATAGATTTTTGGGATGGTCACAAGCCTTTGATAACTCAGTTTCTTGATTGGAGGCCTTGGATGGAGGAGCTTCACCAAGCTAATTGGATAAAGGTGGCTAATTACTATCGGTACCATATTGGTAATTCAAAGGTTGGTAGATATTGGATCCCTATTGAGGACTGGCCTATTCAAATCCCATAAAGGCAAAGACAAGATATCCAAGGCATCCTTCATATGAGATCCCTCTCTTGGTCCCATGAAAATGATTGTTTTGGATGGAACAACACTACTAAGGGTGAGTATTCAGTTGCTCATGGTTATTTGACCTTATGCCATAATAATCCCAACCATTCTTCTGACATATTTTCTTGATTGTGGGATCAAAAGCTCTGGCCTCAGGTGAGGTTCTTTAATTGGTTGTTATTGCATCGTAGGGTGCTTACTGGTGAGCAACTTATGAAGCGTGGTTTTCATGGCCCTTTTAGATGTGAAATGTGTGAAGAGAATGTAGAAAATATCAACCATATTTTTATTGAGTGTACTTTAGCCTCTGAGTTGTGGAGGAGAATGGCCACTTTACTTGGCTTACAGTGGTCCAATTTTTTTACTTTTGAACAGCTTTGGAGGGATTGGCCTAATCAAGAGGGTGTTGATCATTTTATTAGGCAGTTAGTTTGGATGGGTTCTACCACTCTTCTTTGGAATATTTGGAATGAAAGGAACAACCAAATTTTTAATCAAGATAGGAAGGATATTCACTATATTTTGCATAAGACCATAGCCAACTTAGTTGAATCAGTCCATCATCTCCTTGATCACCCCAAAACTCCCACCAAAGATGGGATCAAGTGATGCAAAGATTGAATATTAAACCTTCTAAGGGAAACCAACTTAAAGGGAATGTGAGTATTATTAATATGGATAGGAATAGAAATTGGCAACCTCCTCCTAAGGATTTTGGAAAAGTCAATACTGATGGAACCTCTAGAGGGAACCCTGGAAAATCCAGTGTGGGAGGAATTGGTAGACTTTCAGATGGCTTCCTGGTTTTTACTTTTTCTAAGAATTTGGGTATTGTTTCCAATAACCTTACTGAGGGGTATGGTATCCTCAAAGGCCTTCAGGAGGATACTAAGGTTGTATGGGAAAATGTGTTAGTTGAGTCTGAATCTCAACTTATGATTAATCTCTTGAAGAATCCTTCTAAGAATCATAAGGTGGATTGGAGAATAAAAAGAATTATTGAGAATATTCATTTAATCTAGATGGGATTTTTGAAAGTTGATTACAATCATGTGGTTAGAGATCAAAACAAGGGTGTTGATGCTTTAGCTAATTGGGCTTTGGACAAAGGTGATATTACTTGTTATGGCCACCCTCCTATATGGTGGGCTTCTCAAATTAGGGAAGCTCTTCTTTCTATCATTTCTTTGGATGGCTCCGAGTTCGAAGGTACCTAGTTTCTTCTTGTTTTTTTTTTTTTTGCTTCTCTTTGGTTGATTCAGTTTTTTTAGTTCCCTAGCTCATTCTATTCTTTATTTTGTTTCCTCTATTGATTCTTGCCTTAATAGTCTTCTGGTCTAGATAAGTCATTGTTTTGTTCATTTTTTATTTCTTTTTTGTTTTTGTTTTTTTTTAGATTTTTAAGGTGGGTAGGTTTTTGTTGTTTTTTTTTATTTTTTATTTTTATGTTTTTTGTTATTGTTCTTGTGTTTTTTTCATTCTTGTTCTTGGGTTTCTCTTTGTTTGTGTTATTTCATGTTTTTATGTGTGAGTGTTTTCTATGTTTTTTGTTTTTGTTTATTGTCTATTTTTGGTTGTTTTTTATTTTTATTTTTTAATTTTTTAGGTTTTAGTTGTGTTTATTTTTCATGTTTTTTTTGGGTTGTCTTGTAGTGTTATGTTGTTTTTGTCTTGTATGTGTTTTGTTATGTGGTTCTTGTGTTTTTCTATGTGGTTTGTGTTGTGGTTTCTTTTATCTTATTGTGCGTGTTTGGTTGTGCTTTTGTTTTTGACACACTCAAGGAGCATGTTTTTTATTTTATTTTACTATTTTTGTTTTTATTTACTTATTTTTAAATTGGTTTTGTGTGTTTGTTTGCTCCTTGAGTATGTCAATGGTGGTAGGCCAGGTCCGAGTCCTAGGCATTTTTGGTGGAATGGATACCCCTACCTCCTTGGTTCTTACCCAAAAGTGGCATCCCTTTTGGGATGTTTTCTACAAAAAAAAAAAAAAAACAATGATACTCATGTTCTCTTCAAACCCTAGTTCATGTTCTTCACTCAACAACTCACTTCAACAACAATGCATATGAAACAAATCTCACATAACAATGATACTCATGTTCTCTTAAAACCCTAGGTCAAGTTCTTCACTCAATAGCTCACTTCAACAACAATGCTTATAAAACAACTCTCACATAACAATGATACTCAAACCCTAGTTCAAGTTATTTACACCATCAATGGCTTCAACAACAATGCTAATCAAACAAGGTTTCAATAACAACTCTTTATTCTAGAAAACCTTGAAGCATTAACTCAAACATACTTAATAAGGAAAACCTAATCAAGTCCTTTTCACTCCAAACTTATTTTTCAGAAAACCAACCAATCAACTTAACTATGGAAGAATGTGCTCATACATTTTTCTTGATGATAAGGAATAGACCTCAAAAATCTACCACAACCATAAAAACTTCTTTTCCAAACTCAAGAAGGTTAGAATGCAAAATATTATTCCAATATTTCCTCAAAAATATTCTTTGCACCAAGATATAATCAATGCCTTATTTCTTCCTATTTCAACAAATCATACATAACAAAATACTTAGAAACACCTTATCAACTCCAATCTTAGAATAGTGATCAACACCCTAATAAATCAACCACTTTTAAAACAATATCCACCACCATAGGATATTAACCACTTTAATAATATTAACCACTATAGAATATCAACCATTCTTAATAATATTCACCACTATAGAATATTGACCAAACTTAATAATATTAACCACTATAGAATATTAACCAAACACTTTTCACCCCATGCATAAAATATTTAAGCAAAAAATATTGAAAATTTAATTTTGGTAAACCTTATAACTCCCATGCAACCTTAGAACCAATAATAAACATGAAAAATTAATTTTTAACTTGCCCAACCAACCTTCAAAAATTTTGGAGATTAAACACCTTGCATACCTTGTATTCCCTACTCAAATGGGATTCGGCATGACTCAATCTGCCATCTCCTCTTTCATAAGCCCTTAGGCACTTGGGCACTCACCACATGGGCTATGAAGGCCCATGTGAAGGAATTATTAATGCCTTCCTCTTATGCCTTCAACACTTCTCCTTTTCACATGCAAAAAATACGTTTCCATTTCCCTTGGTCGCAACGCTAAATTATTTTCTTCGCACATTCATATCTTAGGCATGGTGATTTCATTAAAGTGGTAGGTGCTCCCTTTTATATGCATAAATAACATTCCTCCTCACGTCGGTGCTTTTCAAAATTGAATTTCGAATTTCAATTCTAAAACCCACTTTAGGGTTTTAACCTTAATTTAATTAATTTATAATTAATAAATAAATAAATTAATAATTAATTTAAATAAATTTTCAAGTTAAGTAAATTAACTAATAAATTAATTTATAATTAAATTTAAGCTTCCTTAGTATAATAAAAAATTTATAATTTATTTTCCAATGGTTTTTATGAAAAACCTTTTATTTTCTCCTTCAATGGTTTTAATGGAAAACCTTTTATTTTCTCCTTTAATGGTTTTAATGGAAAACCTTTTATTTTCTCCTTCAATGGTTTTAGTGGACAACCTTTTGTTTTATCCTCCAATGATTTTAATAGAAAACCTTTTATTTTTCTCCAGCAGGGTTTTAATGAAAAACCTTTTTGGTCATGCTTCATAAGACATTATGAAACTTTTTGGAACCAATCAATTGCATTCATTTTGACATAAATGACAACTTCATGCCTTGAAATCAATGCCAAATTGATGGACTCAAAATGTCCAACATAAGGTTTTCTTATTGAAAAGTTAGAATTGCAAATATTATTGTTTTCTAATATTCCATATTAGGAAGTCATCAGGAATACTACATAAAAGTAGGTAATTGGAAATTAGAAACATTAAACATTAAATTATTAAAGGCTATAAAAGGAGGTTTATTAAGAAAAATCAAGATTTGGAAATTAATTGGTATACTTGTCTCAAAACACATAAAAGGACAAAATAAATCCAACTATTAAAACCTCATCAAATTATAAAGTGCTTAAGTTCAATAGGAGTAATAAGGTGCAAAAGAAGTTTATTTTTTCTATTCACAAAAGTTTTGAAAATCAACTCAAAATTAAACTATTATTCTCAAAAGTACTTTATCTATCATATAACATATCCAAAATCACTAGGGAGACATAGGGAATTCAACAAGGTCCTAGTTCTTTGACGCTTATCAATAAAAATCATGGATTATTAGTATATAGACTCAGGAGCAAGTAAGCACATGACTAGAAATATTCATTGGTTCAATTCCCTAAAGATGGTAAGTGAGAAACTAGTCGTTGTAGTAGATAGCAAAACATATGAAGTGAAGGGAATTAGGAACATCTCAATAAACATAAAATAAAGAAAAGGGATAATCAAGAATGTATTGTATATCGCCAAATTAACTACTAATTTTCTTTCTATCTCTCAACTCATGGATCAAAAAATAATTATTGAGTTTAAAGTCCGCACTAAAAGGAAACAATGTCACATTTCTTAACAAGGAAAAAGTATAGGATCACGATCTTATAGAAATGGTCTATTTGTTCTAGATACTACTACACACTCAATTTTTTCAATGAAAACATCATATTTATGGTATAAGCAATTAGGATATACTAGTGATTCCTTAATGAAAGAATTATTCAAATATCAAATGGTTGAAGGAATACCTATTTTTCTTCAAAAGCTACTATAGACACCTCAAAGTTGCACATGCTCACTTCTACATACTTGTACATACACACTTGTAGACTAAAATAGGATATCAAAGACCATCTTAGACCATAGTAGTCATCCTAGGCTATCTTAGTCATCTGTAGGTTCCTAAACGTACAAAATTAGGTAACAAATCTCCAAAATGCCTCCTACCCACTAGGAGACCACCTATTAGCTCCCTAAGGTAACTTAAGCCTCCCCTACACCTAATTAGGCCTCATGGGATCTTATCCCTATAAAAATCCTAATTAGGTTTATTAGTGATCTAATTCATCATTGACTTTCACTTAAATACACTTTTCCACTTAAGTGAGTTTAATTAGGGTGCTAAGTCAAATTAGCCCTAAACACACTTCTACAAATGTGTGCACATGATATTAGTTAGGATATTTCCAAATTCCCTAACTAAATCCTAACCTAATATAGGATCTAACTAAACTTAGTTAACCTTAACTCTTCCTCACACATTTGTGAGGAGGCCATATTTCTCTAAGGCATGTGGGTTTGACACCTATTCAAACCCTAACCTAACTGCAAAATGGAGTAACTCTAAGGGTTGGTTTATCTAACCCATTTTCATGACCTCATATTTTTCTATAAATAGAGGGTTCCCCCTCCAATTTTACCTCTCTCTCCCTTTCAATCTCCATACATAAACTCTACCAAAATTATTCTAGAATCGCACCTAAGAATTCTACATCTTATAAACAACAAAGGACATCTTTAGACATCCATTCGAATAGAAATTTTGGTCCCATAGTCAGTAGAAGTCCAATTTATCCCTTGAAATGTGAATCTAGGTTCCAATTCACCCCCTACCATGCAAATTGACCATGCAGTAGATCCACCTCAGCAAATTTAGTAGGTATGCTTTTTTTCATGCTTTTATAATGTTTTATGCAGTTTTTATCATGTTTTAGCATTATTTTATTATGTGTTTTTTTATATTTCATCAAAAATGGGCTTGGCTAAGGCAAGACCCCAAATCCTCTAACCATATTTTATAGGTCTTCAAAAAAAGGTACAAGAGATCACAAAACTAGCAAACTATCAGTGGATCACAAGCCCACCTTCACTAAGGAGTCTTTGAAGAAATCATTAGGGTGTTTCATAAAAAAAGATTGAGAAAATAAATTTTGTAACCCATGAACATTTTGAATCAATAAAAAGAAAAATTATAGGAATTATATGTTTTTATGTATTATGTTTGATCAAATGGCATATTTTATCTACTTCATTCTAGCACACCCTGTGGGACCCCCATAAAGAGTTGTGCTAGACTAGTCTTTTTATGAATCTAAGACAATTTTATGTTTCTATGTTGTTGTAGGTACCATTTCTAGATAGAACAGAGACCCTCAAAACCCTGAAAAGCCCCTTAGGTCATCATAATAGGAGTTTCAGGCTCCTAAATATGATTCACCCCGTAGCATGCAAATTTATATTTGATTCACCTCTTGCCCTACGAATCTAGCATAACCGCTTCAAAAATCCTTAAAATTGTAGATGTCTACAACAAAGACACAAAATAGTCCATTTGGAGGAAAAGGAACTAGGTATTTTCCTTAAACATCCTTGTTTCTATCATTCATTTGCAAGGAAAAATTTCATTAATACATGCATCGTGTCATTATATGGAATCCCTCTTCAATGCATCCATCATTTTCATATCATTTAGCTCAGTTTGTTTTAGACCTTTCTTTACTTACTTAAATCAGAGCTATATTTACTTTTGTTTAAATAATTATAATAGGCATCCACTTGGTGTCATTATTTTTATGAATCATCAAATTGTAAAGCCATATTTCTTGCATTAGATAGGTTTTTCAAATTTCTCTTCCCAAAAACCTGCATGTAGATTAGAAATTTCAGTTTGCTTTATTTCAAGAAAATTTTCATTTCCATTTATGAATCCCATGTCAAATAGGTTTCCCATTTCTCTTTTTGTATTATCCCATCAATTTCCATTAAAAGTGCATTTCAAATTTACATTCTCAAAGTCAAATTTAGAATTAGGGTTTTTTCAAATCTCTTTTTGCATCTTTCATCAAAGCAATTTCAAATTTCTTTTTGCACAAAAATCAATTTCAGATTTCTTTCATGCATTTAAAATTAGGATTTTCAAATCTCTTTTTGCATCTTTCATCAAAGCAATTTCAAATTCCTTTTCGCACAAAAATCAATTTTATATTTCTTTCATGCATTTAGAATTAGGGTTTTTCAAATCTCTTTTCACATGTTTCATTAAAGCAATTTCAAATTCCTTTTCGCAACATCAAATTTTAGATCCCTTTCTTGTCATTAGATTAGGACTTCCCATTTATTTCAAAAATTCCCCAGGTAAATTACAAATTTTAAATTTTTTTTTCCATATAATTAGATTAGGACTTCCCATTTATTTCACAAATCCCTTGGGTAAATTGTAATTTTTAGATTTCTTTCCATATCATTAGATTAGGACTTCCCATTTCTTTCACAAATCCCCAGGTAAATTGTAATTTTCAGATTTCTTTCCATATCGTTAGTTTAAGATTTCTAATTTCTTTTTGCACAATCTCTCTCACATTTCTTTTATGTTTCAAAATTAGGGTTCCACAAATCCCTCTTCTCACATGCTTTACATTGTTTGTTTACATGCTTCATAGCATAGATCCTAGTTTATTTTCCAAAAAGGCACATAAGACTAGTTTTCTTTCAAAATGAACCTTAATCTAGATTTGCTTCCAAAAAATAATCTAGGGCTAGATTTACATTTCAAAAAGGAACCTATTTAACTTTCTTGCTTTTACATCATAATTAGACAACAAAAATTCAAACACTCATGTGGTACACACAAGTGTTGAGATTCGATTTCATCCCCAATCCATCACTCAAGAATAGTGAGGTAGGATATTTTCCCTCCATAAGCTCACCCCCTAGACACCTAGCAGTCCCACATGAGTTGTTTTATAGACTTTATCACTATAAAATCCCCTACTTTTGAGATTGATCTTCTGGAATTTATCATCGTAAGGAGCCTTAAAAGTGGGATAGGATTAGATGCCTTCATTCACGAGGCCTATATAATTAGTGAACACGATAAATATCTTCATTGACTAAGCTCACCCGAGAGTGAAGCAAAAGCATGACTAGGCAAGTAGCAAGTATTAGACATTACCACCTCTTCTTGCAATAGGTTATTGGACTCATTAGTGCATCTTGAGTACCCCCATATAGGCTATTATTTTACTGTACCTTCCATACAGGTCACTATTTTCCAATTACGACACTATTATATTATGTGCACCTTTGGGTGTTGCAGGAGGTTCCATGCTAATGAAACTCCTGATATTTCTATAGTTATCATCCCACTACTTATGATATTTCCTAGGAAGTATATTTTTAACATCAAAATACATGAAAACACAAACATTTTTTTTTCTACATTTAGAACTAATTCTAGTTTCACGTTGTTTGCATGATCACAAACTGGTTTTAGCACATCTCACTATTGTTTATTGGCTATCTATAACCTGTCACTGCTTAGTCACTATCATATTCACAATTTTAGTTCAATTCACCCCCAACCTATAAATCAGGTCTCAATTCTCCCCTTGACTTGTGAATTCTGCTTCCAGGTTCAAAAATAAGTCAAACTTTATAGAGTTACTCAAAAAACCTTTTAGACGATATCTAGAACCTCATATTTTAGTTTTTGTGTAGTTCTAAGACTACTTTCACCACACATGACACAATGCCTATTATCACATGTAGTCAAGTGCATGAGCAAGTGTGCCTTGAGGAGGAGGTATTATTCACCTCTTATAATCAGTATCCTTCTTCCTTTCATTCTATAGGGGAATTCCACACACTCACAGTTGATATACCCATATATTTGCATCTACCTTCCACACACATTTCTTCTTATAACGAGATTTCCAATTCGTCTAACAAAGATGATCCATTTCTTTCCTATTCACCTTCACATAATCCACCTTCTACGTTCTATGATCATGTTATCTATACATATCTAGGACATCCTACCCCTTTCTTCACCATTGATGAGGAGACCCTACCTACTTATCCTACATTTGTGCACCCCTTATTTCAGAGTCTATCTCAATTCCTTTTTTAGAATGACTCATATTTGTTAAACCACACTCATCCTAAGGTTGCATCATTCACCCCTACCATAGGGATGATTTTAGACCCTTCCTCCTCTACATCAAACACTCGAGTACCATCATTGCAAACCCTATCACAACAACCTCCCTTAAAGTGAAAACAAGAGTCACCTTCATCATCATACCAACACCCTTCCCAAGATTCACAACACCAAATTTCCAATAATAATTTTCCCATAATTTGAGGATATATCATAGACACCTCCTCAAATACAATCGATTCAAAACCAATAATAGCAATCAAATACTTACATCCAACTTGGAGTGTACACGTTCACCACTTCACCTTCTCAAGATCCTACCTCAGAAGCTTGTCCTCCCTCTTCTTCATCACTCTCGCCTATATCCCATACTTCTGGAATGTATCCTACCCAATATTCTATTCCACCTTCATCCACTTCTACCTTTAGATTACCTCCCCATCCTCCATTTTGGATTCTGACTATAGGTCCCCTTCCCACTTTGGTCCATGACTGTCAGCATATACTCCTACTCCTATAGGCTATTCTACTTAGTTTAGTTTTCCCACCTCTCACCCCTCAGGATAGATACATGTACCATCCTTCGATAATTCATCTAGTCCACCTCTAGCACCATCTATTCAAAAATCATTACCATTATCTACTGGACCCACATTCTTTACATCTCATCCTTATTTATCATCACCTCTTATAGCCCAACCACTACAATAGGCTCCTTTCCAAAAGATACCCATACAACAACCACACGCCCCTCAACCACAATATTATTATCCTCAACATATGTCTATCTTGCAACCTAGTATTCCACCTACTATGACACTACATATAGTTTAGCAACCACTTCCTTAGGATTAGTTGCAATATATTCCTTCTCAATATTAGGAATAATAGTGTTACAATCACAATGACACTGAGAGGGGGGGTGAATCAGTGTGTTCTTTAAAAACTTAAAAGCAATTTAGACTTTTAAATAAACTGCAGTAGATTAAAACAGAAATAATAAAAGTACTAAGAGCATCACACATAACACGACATTTTAACGAGGTTCACCGATGTGGCTACTCCTCAAAAATACTGCTTGGACTACCATCCAAATCCAGTCAAATGCAAAGCTACAACTTTACATAATCATTCACCAGCACCAACTGGTAAGAGGCACCAACCTCTAAATTTTATCTGCTACAACAGAATGGAGCACCAACTCCAATTTTTCCAGCACCAACTGGAAAGAGGCACCAACCCCTTTTTCAAGCTACAACTTGAAGATAATAATAAAAATTGCAGAATGTAAACTTTCACCTCAATTATCACGATCTGCTATTTTTCTGCGATCTGCTGCTTGTCGGCATTCGACTGCTACTGTGAAAAATGATTCGCACTTTTTCAACCACTCCTCTATATCTCTCCGCGTTCTCTGTTGCAACTTCATAGAAATATTACTTCTACAGCCAGCACACTGTCATTTCACACTCGAAACACGACTTATGCATACCGCGTTCTTATCTTCTCTTTGCACCACTCACTCTGCTGCACCTTCCATGAAATCTCACTTCTACCATCTACGTATTTTTGCCTCGGACTTTAAACACGTCGTCTGCATATCGCTCTCTTTGTTCTCGATCAGTCGATACGCACTCACTCACTATCTCATCGCTGCGATCTCTTTTCTTTAACTCCAAAGAACTATCACCGACTTACACTCTGCTTCACACGAACTTCATTCGCATATATCGCATCACGCCCACTCTTTAACCTTGCAACAATCCCGCATTTTTATAGAATAGAATATCCCATCAAAACATTCTCAAACACGTCGGCTGCAACCCTAATTAGGTCAACATGAAACCCTAGAATTTTTCGGTTGCTTAACCTTGCTTTGTCAGTAGGAAACCCTAATTGATCCGTTGCAAAACCCTAGCAACGTCGGCTTTGAAAACAAGCCGGTGAACAGCTTTAATTTAATTTTGAAATATTAATTTAAATTTTAAATAAATAAATAAAATTTAAACTGGATATTTAAAATTAAATATCTTCATCATCGGAGCACCTTTTTCAACAAAACGAAGAGCTAACTTGGGTTTTAAGAAAAACCCATTTCAAAACTACTGACCATGGATTTAAACAAAACCTATAATTTAGTCTGCCTTGGTTTTCACAAAAACCCTTCCGCTCTTTGACATCAATGACAACATCAACACTTGAGCAAGGGCAATGTACCCAAGGTACCCAAAATTGCCAACAATCTCCCCCTTTGTCATTGATGGCAACCCTTTACTAAAAACACATCTTCAAGAGCCAAAGCTGAAATCAATCTCTTTGAAGTTTTGCTCCCCACGACTTGAAGCTTTCCTCTTCACTTGAAGCTCTCCCCCTTACTCATATCTCTCCCCCTTTGTCATCAATGGCAAAGGGCCACCTTTGGGGCTCGAAACTAAGAATGAGCCTCTTAGCTTAGTCCCTCCCCCACCTCTGATGAGGTGATTAATTCTGGGGTGGGAGTAAAACTCCCATTAGGCACGATCAACATCAACGTCTATAACTTCCTTGTCGGGTCTTCTCTTGAACTCTTTGACCATATTCTTGTTCCTATCATTGTTCTGATCCTTGGACACGATCATGCCACTATTCCTATTCCTATATCCTGGAATTTCAACTCTGCCTTTGTCTGACAGTGTGACTTTTATTGTTGCACTTATAACAAGTAATAGTGTTGTTTCTTTTAGGCATACCTGTTCTTTGAATCCACATGTTCTGACTAAGCCAGTTCTGACTAAACCTGTTTTGACCAAGCCTGTTAGTGTGATGTTCTTTTGTTTTAAACGAAACTCTGGTCTATTTACCCTTCTGACATGAAGCACACATACTATTTGCAGGTTTTTTAATGATTGGAATATCTCTCACTGCTTGTTTAGCGCTAATTCTTACCAGATTATCAAAACTTATGTGTCCAAGCCTCTTATGCCACAACCAGTTCTCTTCTTCTTGTCCCATGAAGCACATACCTTCTGAAAACTCTGAGAGTGTGTACAGATTGCCAGACGTCCTTGAGCCGGTTGCTATTAATTTCCTACTGTTTATTTTTCGACTTCACAACCATGCTTCTTGAAAACTACTTCATGTCCTTTGTCACAGATTTGACTCACACTCAATAGATTATGTTTCAAACCATCCACATATAAAACTTCCTCGGACTTGATCTTTCCTTCACTAATTTTGATCGTTCCTTTACCTATTATTTTGGCTCCGTCATTGTTGCCGAATTTTATAGAACCACCCTCATACTTTTGTAGATTTTCGAATTTTTGTTTGTCACCTGTCATATGACTTGAGCAACCACTATCAAGAATCCAAGGAACATGTTTATTCTGAGCTCTAAAAGTTATCTGCACTATTAAAGAATCTTGTTCTTTCCTGAAGTATTCTTTTTGTTTCCATTCTGTTTTAACTGTGGTATTGGGTTCTAGCTGTGACTTCCCCTTTTTAGAATTTTGCACATATCCTTCAGTATAAATTCTATTTTGTTTTGCTCTATACGGTTGAAATCTGCTTTCATGAGGTTGATATGAAACAGACATACTACGACAATTTATGGCAATATGACCAAAGTTGTGACACTTAAAACACTCTCTGCATAACTCATTAAAGGAGCAAACGCATTTCTACTAGTGAAACTTCTTGGACCTACGTTGTATTTGTAGTCAACAATTTTATGCCCATAAACATTACACTTGAAACAAAAACCATAGAAATAATGATTAAACCTGAAAGATGGTCTTGGCCAGGTTGTTTCTGGAGCCTTGGATCTTCTATTCTTTTGATGTGTGACCTTAGTAAAGCCATCATTGTCAGCTGCTATTTCAGGTCTGGCATTATATCTTTCTTTTGCATGATTCTTGTCTTTGTTCTTTTCACTTTCAACATTGCTTGCTTTTGGTCCGATTGATGATTCTCCTTAGAAAAGCCGAGACCAAATTTGATACCTGTGGATCTTTGATCGCTCAGAATTTTGTCCAATTTCATCGAGCTTTCTTCACGTTTTACATGACGAGTTGATTTTTCGATCCGGCTCTTGTATCTGTATTCGAAGACTCACATTTTCTTCTTCCAATTTGCTTGCGGTGGTCTATCTTCATGGATACCTGTATTTCCGGATCTTGAGACATTTTCTTGTATTCTTGATCTGTATTTTTAAAGCTGGCAATAATGTTGTTTGCATCCTTAAGTTTCCTTGACAATTTTTCATTCTTCTTTTTCTTCGATTCCCATTTCGTAAGAGCAGACACTAGCTCACCCTCTAAATCAACTTCAGCCTCAACTTCTTCAACTTCAGAGTTCATTCCTTCTGCCATTTTTGGTTCAATTTTCTCAACCATAGGAACTGAAACTAGGCTGGGATGCCTTTTTGGATGAGGATCTATTCTTCTTAGCCATTGTGTACTAATCCAAGATCAACCATGACTGATTTAGCCAAAATTGGGAACCTTGCTCTGATACCAATTGTTACAATCACAATGACAACTGAGAGGGGGGGTGAATCGGTGTGTTCTTTAAAAACTTAAAAGCAATTTAGACTTTTAAATAAAGCTATGCAGATTAAAACAGAAATAATAAAAGTACTAAGAGCATCACACATAACACGACATTTTAACGAGGTTCACCGATGTGGCTACTCCTCAAAAAGATTGCTTGGACTACCATCCAAATCCGAGTCAAATGCAAAGCTACAACTTTACATAATCATTCACCGAGCACCAAGCTGGTAAGAGGCACCAACCTCTAAATTTTATCTGCTACAACGAAATGGAGCACCAACTCCAATTTTTCCAGCACCAAGCTGGAAAGAGGCACCAACCCCTTTTTCAAGCTACAACTTGAAGATAATAATAAAAATTGCAGAATGTAAACTTTCACCTCAATTATCACGATCTGCTATTTTTCTGTGATCTGCTGCTTGTCGGCATTCGACTGCTGCTGTGAAAAATGATTCGCACTTTTTCAACCACTCCTCTATATCTCTCCGCGTTCTCTGCTGCAACTTCACAGAAATATTACTTCTACAGCCAACTGTCATTTCACACTCGGAACACGACTTATGCATACCGCGTTCTTATCTTCTCTTTGCACCACTCACTCTGCTGCACCTTCCATGAAATCTCACTTCTACCATCTGCGTATTTTTGCCTCGGACTTTAAACACGTCGTCTGCATATCGCTCTCTTTGTTCTCGATCAGTCGATACGCACTCACTCACTATCTCATCGCTGCGATCTCTTTTCTTTAACTCCAAAGAACTATCACCGACTTACACTCTGCTGCACATGAACTTCATTCGCATATATCGCATCACGCCCACTATTTAACCTTGCAACAGTCCCACCTTTTTATAGAATAGAATATCCCATCAAAACATTCTCAAACACGTCGGCTGCAACCCTAATTAGGTCAACATGAAACCCTAGAATTTTTCGGTTGCTTAACCTTGCTTTGTCAGTAGGAAACCCTAATTGATCCGTTGCAAAACCCTAGCAACGTCGGCTTTGAAAACAAGCCGGTGCTTTAATTTAATTTTGAAATATTAATTTAAATTTTAAATAAATAAATAAAATTTAAACTGGATATTTAAAATTAAATATCTTCATCATCGGAGCACCTTTTTCAACAAAACGAAGAGCTAACTTGGGTTTTAAGAAAAACCCATTTCAAAACTACTGACCATGGATTTAAACAAAACCTATAATTTAGTCTGCCTTGGTTTTCACAAAAACCCTTCCGCTCTTTGACATCAATGACAACATCAACACTTGAGCAAGGGCAATGTACCCAAGGTACCCAAAATTGCCAACAAATAGTAACTCTAGTATCCACCACACTCTTAGGCCCCACATGCCTTAGCATCATCCTCTACACATCTAACATCCAAACTTCAACTCTTGCAAGATGAAGTAAACATGCTAAACCTTCATACGACCAGCTATGGATAGTAGAAACCTACCTATGACAAACTCTATAATGAGCCAATTCATCCCTCAATTCTCATCCCTCATTATCCTTATCGTTTCAAGACCCTAAAGTTTGATTTGTACAAAGACAAAGAGGATCCAAGGGAACATGTCAGTAACTACTGTTCAAATTTTTTAGAGTTACTATGTTAGTAACTATAATATTACCTCATTTGGTAATTAATAATTATTCCTAGGTTAGTTGTATATCTACCTATGTTACATATACCGATATTTATTATTGTTGACATCTTTATTGTTAGCATTTATTTGTTAGTGGTTAGCATGATTTGTTAGGATATTTCCTAAAGGCTATGTTTAGGATTTGTTTTGTATTTAAATGATCCTTAATTAATCAATATTATTATGGTTTTACTCCACTATTATGGTATCAGAGCTATAGAGTTTGGGCTTCACTCCTGATTTGGTGAGGCAACACATAGTTGTGTTCTGGATGACCTGGCTTTGATCTAACATAGTGCAGATCTAATTTACTATCTGGGAATTTGGTGAGGCAACACATAGTTGTATTCTCAATGATCTAGCTTTGATCTAATACAATGTAGATATGATTTCCTATCTGGGAACCCTATGGACTACAAGATCATGAAGATCTCATGCTATATCTAGAGAAGCAACATTGATATAATTTGATGTGGGCTCCCTACATTGACAACGATGACCAGACCTACTATGTGGTGGCATTCCCTAATATCCCTAGTTAGATGCTTAGTCTTTGAAGATGCGGTGGTAGTCCCCAACCTAAAACATCGAGAGATTCAATAAAATATAGGAGCTTCCCACAATCGAATACTAGACATTTCATCAAATTGTAACTGCATACCCAAAAGTCATCTCAACTACTATGGACCTCTCATCATGGATACCAGTGATCCATAGAGTAATTCAAGTGGCACTATTTCTATGAAGATGAACCCCATCATGGAGATCTCATAATAATGACTAGTATTGAGTACATCACCTAATGTTGGGCACTAGATGACTCGTGGCCGATGTGGCACTCCCACATGGAGAAAATATTCTAGCTAGGGGAAAAACATGAGACTACAAACATGGAGGATACAACCTAGTGATTAGAGGGGTCACATGTGAGGTGAGGGGAAAAATAGGTGAGCAGATGAATTGACCACCCAGAGGTGGCCATTCACTTATGTGAGATTTTGTTCTTTCAAATCACTCATTTTCTTGCAACGTCCTGCATGTGGGACTATTTCTCTTTTTGAAACCACACCGCTCGATTAATCCTCGTTCCTTGTAACGACCACTACAATGAAGAATCCCTTGCAAAAGCACTGTGTTCTTCATTTTTAGACAACAATAGAATGATCTCTGTATTTTGATTAGCAAGGGGAGTGATCTGAAGGATTATGTGTAACCATCCTTTGATGCAAATGAAGTGATTTTTTTGGTAACTAATTTTGTGATGAATAAATCACAGTGCATAATGCAAGAATTGCATAACCAAGAACTAGACGTAGATCCATTTGCAGACCCATATAGATGTTTGAGCTAGAAGTATAGTGGCAAAGGAAATTATTTTTCTCTCATTGATGTTGATACATCGATTGTTTTGTAGACATCGATGTTCAACCAATGATTTTTAGGCTGAGATCTTCTAAAAAAAAAATTCTTTGTCTCATTTCAATTCCTGATAGCATCTAGTTTGTGCGCACATTGTTAGATCTTTAGAATTTGGTATCTAATTATTTATGGTGATTATGGTAGATGATCAATGATTACAGGATTTTTAGCAGTAGCAAATATCAAAGTATTTAGTAGTATGTTTCCATTCAAATTCATGGAAATATTCTATAGGAGGTTACAAATATTGTTTTGATTTTTGATGCCTATGCACAATTCAAACTCGAGAGACATTATCATGACTAAAATATACTTAAAATTAAATAGGAGGTTGAAAAAAAATAGCATTGATGGGTGTAACTTCCCATGGTCTTTTTGAGGTTTGAGATCCTTCGATGTAAACCCTATTGTAAATCACAAAAAAAGATAGAATCTAACTGTTCATTTGCTACTTTATCACCAAATATGAGTATAGAGGATTTGTTTTACATGGGAAGCACCCTCGAGTTGTACATGTTTGTGAAAGAGTGATGAAAATAGCAATTTATGACTGCTTGCATATGTAGCATACAACATAGACCACAGATGTAATACATTGCACATATTGCAGACACCGCACAATATAAGGCATACACAATGCAGTAGACACCAACCATTCACCATATGTTGAGATAAATTTATGCACGTGGGAGGAGATCTCACTAAATTATTGGTGGAGACTATTGAATCTCTCCTAATATCGGCTCGAATCATTCAACTTGAAGGACCACCAGCACAGAATCCTTAGAGTCTACTGTAGATGGGAGGAAGTAGTGTTGCCATCGAAAGGACACTATACCACTCATAGATAGAAGCATTATCTTTGGGATGTAGAGTCACCATTGGTAGGTAGCAGCACCATTGAAGGAGGCACACACAATTATAACAACATATCCTACCATCTCTATGAGTAGCGCCACTTTCCAAAGACACACCTCTCACCTCAAGCACCATTGGTGGCAAAAGAGCCGCCACACCACTGTTGGCTTTCGATCAGGTAGTTTTTTTTAAATAGGGGTTCTTCCCCTTCCATACTCGTCGATCAAGGTAGCCCAACTGGCATCGTGTTTGGTTTTAAGGTCTTGTTGTGGATGAGGTCAGGGGTTCTACTCCCTCCAACATGAATAAGGTAATTTATTTTATTTACAATTTTTTAAAGTTTTTTCAAATTTTTTTTAAAATAATTTAATATTTTTTCACAAAATCAAATTTTTATTAAACTTTATGTTTGTTAAATATCATTTATTTTATGTAAAATTATTTTATTATTAAATTAAATACTTGATTAAACTTTATTTTTTGCAAATTAAAAAAAAAAACAAAGGGAGAGACACCTTAAAGGCGATTGAAAAGCAACAATCATCCTAATCACACCTCTTTTTAGGCTTCATAAATAGAATTTTTTTTTTTTGTTTGAAGTACTTATAACTAAGGGGGGATTTTTTTTATGGTGACATTGTTTGTAATTAGCCTTCAAAGGCACCTTTTGTAAGAGTTTTTTTTAGGCTTCATAGTTGCATTTGTTTTGCACTATGGGGGGGATAACATTTTTCTCCAACCCAGGGGGGATATAATTTTGAAATAAGGGGGATACTCATTTTTTTCCTCAAAGCTTAGTTTTAAAAAAGGGGGGACTCCTTTGTAAAGGTGCATTTTCGATAGCGACCGACACCTTAGCCAATATTTTACAAAATTCCCTTGTAAAAGGTGCATTTTTGGAAGAGACTAACACCTTCAAAGATGGGCAGATCAAAGAAAAATCAAGCCCCAAAACCAACTTATGATGTTTTTAAATCAGTTAAAAGTCTTTATTTTCCACTTGAGATGGATGGACCAGATTTTTATGAGAAGGGCACATTTCTTACAGTAAACAATGGTTTAGTATGCCTAATCAAAGATTCTGAGTCTTGTATAGACTTTCAAAAAATGGTGCCCGATTCTCTCTTGGAGTTATAAGGGACATATACATGTCATTGGTTTCTCTTGAACTTACCCAACGTAAAGTGAAAATGGAAATAAATGAGTAAAAAAAGGTCCTAATGGTCAACACTTGTTGTGACATAAGTGACCTTTACCCCATTGTGGCGAATGCTTGTTGTGACATGAGTGACCTTCCATCCATTGTGGAAAATTCTTGTTGTGATACAAGTGACCTCATACCTTCAATGGTAGATATCATTTGTAGCACAAGTGATCTCATTTCAAAATCAAACTTTGCTTGCGAAACTAGTGACTTAAAAACTAAAACTCCTCAAAAAGAGCACCATAATCTCATAAATAGTGATAAATACCATATTGTTAAAAGCATTAATGAAATAATTAAATTGAGTGTTTTTAAAAACACACAAAAGAATTTGGTTCCAAATTGATGAATAAAATAGGATTCAATGGTGAGATATTAGGTAAATAGGAACAACGCATTAAAACTCCAATAATGCTAAATATCAAGGCAAATAATAAAGACCTTAGCTATTATGGACATGCAAGTACCAGTAAAATCATGTTTGTAAACCCTAAGTATCCTCCAATTGCTAAAAAGCTTTGTTGTAGTCATTGTGGTATAACATGACATATAGCAGCTCAATGCTAGAAATTACATCTTTGTGATTCATGTGGATGTACAAATCACTCTTCTTCAAGATGTTGGTACAAAGTGAAAATGGCCAACAAGGTTCATATAGATTGTGTATGGACAGATCTCACACAATGGACCATGATGAAAGAAATGTTGTATGGCTTCTACCAAAAAGGTAAAACCTATGGTAGACCTCAAGGCAAATCCAATGACAGACCGAGTGGCAGTCCCAAAGACAATGATCCAGAGATAGACCTAAAGATAGACCTAGAGACAAATTTCTAGAGGTATATCTACAGGTAGATCAAGAGGAAGATTAACCAGAAGATACCAAGATAGATCCAGAGGTATAATCTAGAGGTATGCTTAGAGCCATAGCCAAAGCCATGAGCTAGATCTAGAGCAAAAGATAAAGCAAGAGCCAACATTATTTCATTTTTCTTCTTCTTCATTATATTGGGAGAGTTATATTATTACCCAAATAATGTAATAAGGGGGATGTTAGAGTTACTATGTTAGTAACTATAATATTACCTCATTTGGTAATTAGTAATTAGTCCTAGGTTAGTTGTATATCTACCTATGTTAGATATACCAATATTTCTTATTGTCAACATATTTATTGTTAGCATTTGTTTGTTAGTGGTTAGCATGATTTGTTAGGATATTTCCTAAAGGCTATGTTTAGCCTTTGTTTTGTATTTAAATTCTCCTTCATTAGTCAATATTATTATGGTTTTACTCCGCTATTAATCTTGCTATGAGCTCCATAGTAGCAACCCTCTCATGTTATGTACCTTCTCCCTCTCACTTTGGGGATAAGCCCTTGATTGGTACAACATGATTCCACACCATAGCCTGTACACCTTTGAAAAATTGGCCAATTCCTTCCTAGAATATTTCTCTATCAACATCAAAAAGAAAACACACTTCTCAAATGTCTACACCCTATGATAGGTTGACGATGAACCTATTATTGAGTTTGTTTCCCAATGGAGATTGGTCATACATGACCTAGCTCATAGTCTCCCCACTCTTGAAATTGTCACACTTTTATCCAAAACCTATTATAAGCATATCTCCATTTCATTGCAATTTCATTAAAATTACACCTTTGAAGAAGCTATCACCCAAGATAAATTCATTGAGGACATCAAAGTTTAATCGAGCAAAATTAAGTTAAGACAAAAACTCTCATACAACTCAAATTTTCATTTCAATATAAATGAACATAATCAGCCTTTTCCTAGGTTATCACAAGCCAATCACATGGTAATATCTACCCTAGATCTATCACCTTTCCCATGACCTCATTCTCCACAATAACATCCATTCCAAACCAATGCACCTCTTTGCCTACAACCACAGTACCCTCATGGACTTTGTCCACAGGCTCCACAACAATATCACCTTGCTCCTTGATCCATTTCTAGCCCTTTTCTAGAGATTGTATGATGCAGGACACATCAACCTATTTGAAATATGACCGCTCAATCTAAATCAAACCAAGCCTCAAGAATACATTGAGTAAGCCTTTTATGCACACCACTGATAACCTGGTCATGATATCAAATCTTATAGCTCTTTTTATGGTATTATCCAAGATATAATTGATGGGGGTACCATTCTGGTTTCAAAACCACTCATACCACATAATAAAAAATTAGGGATCTACCAAAACTACCTGCCTGAGCATAGGAGGACCAATCCCCAATGAACTCAACCTAACCCTAAGGGACACATAGATAGGTTAATAATATTCAATGTGATCCTCCTTCACATGGTGTAGTTGGTATGGTCAACGTCACTACTCGTAATCAAAGGTATCCTTCATGGAAAACTATACTAATGGTCTCACCACCTGCACTATTTTACTTCTCCCCAGTCTCCCATGACTTCTACCACTACACCCCCTCCACTACAAAATATCATTACCATTCATGGTAGCCTTACCCATAATTTGTGTAATGCTCCTACCAAGTTATCCATATTTGATCTTTTGTAAAAATATCAACCCCAATGAAAGGCGTTGAACAACATTATTTGATCTATCAACCTTGAAACCCATGTGCTATAGTCCAAACATAGCCATCGTCAGCTATGTTTCCCAAAAGAATATTTTATGTATTTATATGATTTGATTTTAAATTAATCATCATCTATCATCTTTCATTTCATTTTCCATTTCATTTGTGAATCTTGTAGTTGCCTTCATGGTGGGGATCTTCCCTCCTAAAGACGTATTGATTTTATTACCATTGGAATTCAATTATATTCATAAGTTTATGTTCATTGAATATTAGCATTATATTTTGAGTGCAATTCCAAACATTGGTCTATAAACGAAGTAAGATATGGACATCGTATCAGTTACACTACAAGTGGTATCAATGGTCTAGGTCCAAGCAAAGAGGGGTGTTACTGTGGCTTTCTTTCACCACTTACAATGAGCATACCAATAGTTACAAAGGTAAAATAATGGGTAAAGTCTCACGACACTTAGTTCCACTCATCGAATTTAACGCACGTCTAGCCCTTAGTAACCTCATGTGTGACACCAGTTGGTGATTACAAAGCCTTACCCACCATATATGATGTCATCCATATCACTTTCTCATGGTTGGTGCTTACAATAGACTGTAGTGTCATTGAAGGAATGCAAAATCATGTACCACTTGGGAAGTCCTCACTATAGACTAGTCACAACAAACTAACTGACATAGTGGAAAGATAAATGATGCCAAATTGTAGGTAAAATCATGAGCAAAAAATACAGACGCATCACTGAGTACCGTTAACCAATCACCAATCATGATTAAAAGTAATTACTGTTATATCCTAAGGTAACGAAACTTTATAATTGTTTTTTTTTCTAGGACTAATATCCTACATTCGATGTGTTTTGAGAAAGTTGCAAACTAAAATGTGGGGGTTGCACTTAGTTAGGTGTTACTTAGGTTACACATCCAAATTTTCATTTCATGAATGTGTTAGCCTTGGGTTCCATTGTTCCCATGTCCTCTTTCGATTTTCCTTGCTGTCATCCTCATGTCCTCTAGTGTCATTTTTGTAGTTCTCTATCGTGTTTGTAGCTATTTGTCATGAGTCTTATATCATGTCTATCTTCTCATGTTGTGTACTCTAACGTCATGCTCACATTCTAGTTGTCATGTTCATGTTAGTGTCACTTGTCATCTTGCCTAGTCATATTTTTTCCTCTCACCTAATCACATTTTGTCATCGTGTTCATGTTAGTATCACCTGTCCTATCGCCTAGTTGTGTTTCGTCATTATCGTACTATCACCTAGTTGTGTCTTATCATTGGCATACCATCTTTTCTACTTTTTCTGAGTCTATGTATCATAAGCCATTTGTCGTTGAATGTCCGAGTCCACATATCTTAAGCCAACTATCATAAAAAAAAAGTTTTCTAAAATCAAGTTGTCATCAAAAATTTTCTAACAATTGTCATCAAAGAGTTGCAAAAAGTTGTCAAAAGTCATCAAAAAGTTTCTAATAAAAAATAATTACACGGAGACTTATCACATCCACATCGCAGTTGTAGCAACATTACGAGCAAAAATTAAACCAAATTTTTACCCTAATTCATCAATATTTTGCATAATCAAATGCGATTAATGTATTAGCGCATGAGAAAAATATGAAAGAAGGGTCAAACAAGTGACTATCAAGTTTTGAGGATCCAAATGAGCTGAGTTTGGAATCGCCAAGAAGACCTCATAGAATAAAAGGTACACAAAATTATTCTTATCCTATACGAATTGTTAACTTTAACCTAGGTCATCCATTGATCAAAAAAATGGCATCTAATACCTCTCCAAAATCTTCCCAAGAGAACCTCACTCAAGCAAAAACTAGTTGTCCCAAGATCACTGATGAGATATTAGCTCAATTTGTAGAAAGCATTAATAACATGACTACCAGCTTCCACCAACTACTCCCCAAACAATCCCAACCAAATCCTCCTATTCCCAACCACTGGAGTACTAAAATTTAGTATGAAGACTATACACACCAAAGAGGTCATAATAGTTAGTCCTCAAATATCAATGGCCGTAGAATAATGAGGATATGGGTAATGAAGAAGTTTTTTAGCAACAAAGGGGTTCTAATAGACCTTACCAAAATTGCATCTAGCGATAGAGGAATAATGAGGATCAATATTGGAACAATATTCACCACCAACCAAGAGGTCTTACTGGATCCAATTATCCATGCATTGACATACCCACCTTTAAAGGTCATGATCCATGAGGGTGGATAGCCAAAATGGTAGGCATCTTGGACTTCTACCAATTTTGGGAGTCAAAAAAAGTTCCTTTTGTGGCAACCAAATTAGGCACTGAAGCTTATCAATGGTTTACATGGTTCAAACATGAGGACCAAAACTACAACCACTAGTGGTAGTTCTCAGAAGATTTTCTTCATATATTTGACAAAGGTCCCATAGGTTCCTACATAGTGCGGTTGTTGTCACTCAAATAGAGAGGGTCGATAGAGGACTATATCTCAAAATTTACTAGTATGCTTCACTATGCAACATAATTACAACTAGAGGTGGTTGTAGTGGCTTTTAGAAATGGGTTGAAAGCAAATGTTAAGGTTGAAGTGGACCTACAAAACCCATCCAGGTTAGATGAGTGCATAAGGATTGCCAAGTTGGCAGAAACAAAGATGCAATTGGGTACATCCACATGACGTGAATCATATGGTCAACCTCAATTATGCAACAACTTTTTTTATAAAAACAAGCAACCATAAAGATACTTCTGCTATAAATGTTGCAATCAACATCCCAAAGATCAAGCATGCATACAAAGATAAAACTTTCAAATTGAATATGCTGACAAGGAAGATGAAGAAATAGAGGAACACAACTCACCTAAGGATCCCACAATCGAAGACCAGAGTGACCACGAGGAGGTTGTAGCTGAAGATGATACCATGACTATTTTAGTACATGCTCTCATGGGGTTATCATCTCACCATACAATCAAGGTGGCAGGGTTCATTTAGAAAAATAAGGTAACAATATTAATTGATTTAGGAAGTACACAACTTTATTGATACAAAACTTGCAAGGGCCTTAAATTTGCATGTCCACTCTTCTAGTCAAGACAAATTTCAATTTAGAATGACAAGCATGGAAACTTCTCAATGCCTAGGTAAGACATCTTCAATCTCATTACAAATGGGTACTTATATTTGGCAAGGTCCTCTCTTTGTTATGGAATTATGAAGTTTAGAAGTTATTTTGGGTGTTGCATGGATAGAACAATTGGAAACCACAGTTGGTTCTAATCACAAACATCACTATGTGGAATTGCAAGAGAATGGGAAGACCATTCACCTTCAAGGAATGCCAACACCTCCTTCAAAAATAGTAAGTTCACATAGCATGGAAAAGATATTAAGAAAAAATGGCGATGGATTCATGGACCGGATCAATTGCATTGAAAATTTAGAGCAAGATATGCCAAAAATCCAAGCATAAGATCTCCAAAATATTATTACTAACTATGAGGAGGTTTTTCAAGAACCAAAAGGACTACCACCCAAAATATCCCATGACCATGCCATACACCTTGTTCCTGGAAGTCTTCCACCTAATGGTCATCCTTATTGATATCCCCAACCCCAAAAAATAGAAATTGAGAAGATTGTCCAAGAACTATTAGAACATGGTGTCATTTGCCATAGTACCAGCCCTTATTCTTTGCCAATCGTGTTGGCTCATCGAAAATACAATTCTTGGCGTATGTGTCCAGATTTTTATCCTCTCAACAAAATTACCATCAAAATTTCATATTCCTGTCAATGATGATTTATTATATGAACTACATGGTGCAAAATTCTCTACCAAATTGGACTTACATTTAGGGTTTCACCAAATCAGAGCTAGGGAGGACGATATTCCCAAAATAGCTTTTCAGACTCACAAAGGTCATTATGAATTCCTAGTCATGCCCTTTGGTCTCACTAATTCCCCATCTATATTCCAAAGTCTCATGAACCATGTGTTTCATCCATTCCTCCGTAAATTTATCCTAGTATTCTTCGATGACATACTCATCTACACTAAAATATGGAAGGATCATTTATCACATGTGGGACGAGTCCATATCCTACACAAAGAAAATTTATTTATCAAATGATATAAATGCTCCTTTGGTGTTCAAGAAGTTGAGTACCTAGGTCATATAGTATCTCAAGAAGGTGTTAAAGTGGATCCCAATAATATTAAGGCAATTCAAGATTGGCCTTTACCTAAAACCATCAAGAAACTTCATGGTTTTTTAGGTCTCACTGGCTATTATTGCAAATTTATGTGTAACTATGGTAAAATTGTGGGTCCTCTCACAAAACTCACCAAGAAGGATGCCTTTCATTGGTCCGATGCAACCACTCAAGCCTTCGAGGCCCTTAAATAAGCAATGTGTATGACTCCAATTTTGGCAACTCCAGTTTTTGAAAAACCATGTCATTAAATGTGATGCTTTAGGAACAATTATTGGGGCAGTATTAATGCAAGAAGGTCATTGCTTGGCATTCAAAAGAAAAAAACTTTCAGGGAATAATTTGGGTAGATCCACATATGAAAAATAAATGTTGGCTATTCTGTACGCAATGGAGAAATGGAGACATTATTTAATCAATGGCTGTTTTATTATAAAAATATATCACAATAGTCTCAAGCATTATTTAGAACAAAGGTTTTATTATCCTGAACAAAACAAGTGGTTGACTAAATTATTGGGATATGATTTTGTGATTGAGTGTAAGAAATAAAAATAAAATGTGGCAACTGATGCATTATCCAATAAATATGAAGATGAAGTGATCATTAATGCCATCTCATGACCGTGTTATCAATGGGTGTCTCAGTTATAGGAAGAATGGTTGTCTAATAGTGAAACAACTCAAATAATTTAGGAATTATCTATGGGTTCATCCAAGCACCCTCTTTTCACATATGATGAAAAAATATTATGCAAGAATAATCACATTTACATTCCACACAATTAAACAATCAAATCATGAATTCTAGATGATTCACATGCTTATCCATCTGTACGACATTCAGGTTTTCTGAAAACTTATATATGAGTTAAAAAATCCTTTTTTTGGAAAGGGTCAAAAGAAGAGTTCAAGCGATGGGTAGCTGAGTGTGAAGTGTGCCAATGCAATAAGGGAGAAACCATCAAATCACTAGGGTTGCTTCAACTGTTACTTATTCCAAATCATCAGTGGGAACATATCTCCATGGATTTAATTGAAGGTCTTCCTAATTCAAAATGTAAATCAGTAATTTTCATGGTAGTAGATCACCTTTCCAAATATCCTCACTTTCAAGCTTTACAACATCCATTTTCAGCAAGCAAAGTGGCCAAGGTATTTATGGATTCAATTTTTAAATTGCATGGAATGCCCAAAAAAATTGTAACTGATCGAGATACCATATTTACTAGAAAATTTTAGAAATAATTATTTTGACTTAGTGGTACCAAATTAAATATATCTTCTACATATCATCCACAAAAAGATGGCCAAACGGAGGTAGTTAACAAATTTTTGGGTACCTACCTAAGATGTTTTATTTAGGATAAACAATATCAATGGAGTCAGTGGCTATCATTGGTAGAATGGTGGTACAAAACTTCTTACCATTATTCCATAAAGATATATCCTTTTAAAGCATTGTATGAAACTAATCCACCAATAGTAGCAGATTATGTACCAGGATCCTCAAAAGTGACCCAAGTAGATGATTGGTTCAACAAAGATAATCAATGCTCACTATTCTGAAAGATAATTTGGTCCAAGCACAAAATCATATGAAGCAACAACAAGAAATGCATCATTCCAAAAGGGTATTCAATATTGGTGATATGGTGTTCCTGCATCTTTAGCCCTACAAACAGTTATCATTGAAGATCAAGTCTAGTCAAAAGTTGACTCCTAGATTTTATGGTCCTTAAAAAATTATACATCGCATTGGAGAAGTGGCATATCAATTAGAGTTACCTCCTTCATCATGAATACATCTAGTATTTCATGTCTCTTGTCTCAAGAAGGTGATCGATCATAAAGTACACTCTCAATCAAAATTACCAATATTGGATGAAGAAGGGTGTATATATCTCCAACCAGAAGCGATTTTACAAACCAGAACCCACACACTGAGATCTCATCACATCCAAGAATTTATCATCTTATGGTAGGACTTACCTGAAGAATATGCTACATGGGAAACTGAAAGTATCTTCTAGTCATTTTTAGCTTTGAGGATAAAGCTTTTCGAGGAGGGGAGTCATGCTATAGTCCAAACATAGTCATCATCGGCTATGTTTCCCGAAAGAATGTTTTATGTATTTATATGATTTTATTTTAAATTGATCATCGTCTATAATATTTTATTTTATTTTCCATCTCATTTACGAATCTCACATTTGTCTTCATAGTGGGGATCTTCCCTCTCTGAGAGGCATTTATTTTATTACCATTTAAATTCAATTATATTCGTAAGTTTGTGTTCATTCAATAATAACATTATATTTTGAGTGCAATTCCAAAAATTGGTCTATCGACAAAGTAAGAGAGGGAAAACAAATCAGTTACGCTGCACCATGACACAAATGCATTTGTAAACTTCATGGAAAAAATTCCATGCTACCTTCAGCTTTCGATCAGTTTCCATGATCATGAGATTACTAAAATCATAGGTGAAGGAGTGGATCCTCATATTCACATCCAAGAAACCATCAACAATATCACCTACAAGTGTGTTCTCATTGATATCAATTCCTCTATCAGCATCATTTCCACTACAACCTTACATCACCTGCATATTCTATCAACTCATTTTCCCACCCCATCACTTGATATTTAGGAATTCGATGGTTCTATGCGACCCACAATAGACTCTATTTTCCTACCCATTCAAGGGGGCATCTACACCATTTCTATCCTATTCCACATCATTTATGGTGATATGCAATAAAATATCTTTCTCAAAAATCCATGGATTAGGGACATGCAGTGTGTCCCTTCTACATTACACCACTACCTCAAATATGTCCACAACGGGCTTGTTCACTGTGTTCCTATTGATGGGGACCCCTTAAAATTCTACAACATCATAGACCTTCCACTAGGACCTTCCTCATCTTCTACACAACTCTTTTCTATTTCTTCTCATCAATATATAAGAGCATCAACATCTCCATCCACGTCAACCTCATCACCACAATATCCATTAGGGATACATACCTCAATGTCTGCACCACTTTCACCAGCCATCATGGAACTCAATCCTTATACCCTACTTTTTTTACCACCTTCTCTCTGGACACTCACATCTTCTCAACAATCCTCTTCCATAAATCCACCCACAGTGTTGATAGCCTCTTCATCACCCTCTTCACAGCCTACCACCACATCTCACCCATATTCCTCCATGAAACCTCCCATTATCCCTATGCCTCAAACACCTCCACTTCCATTCCATCCACAACCTAGGTCATTCACATATTCTCGCATCCCAACATTAGTACCTACTCATCCAACTTCAAAATTTTAATAGGTAGGTCATCCTATCCCATCTACGATAGTTAAATGCCATGATTGGGAACAATGAGCTTCTCACCTCGATGGCCAACTATTGCACTCCTCTGTTGCAACCATATGATATTATAATATCTCACCATCATCTTCTAATTTGAATTCACCATCTCACTCACCATATTGTACGTCACCTCACATCTCTATATTTATGATGAACTGTGGTCCAAGGTAACTATAATGTTCGTGATGCTCGCATACAACCTCCTACAGTTCAACCCATGCATGATTTCAGCCACCTATCGGCTTTAGTATTGACAGTTGGTACTATTATACAATTAGGTCCTCCCAATAATAACCAAATTTGTTAATGTAGGACTAGATTCCTAACTCTTGGTTGTAGTACCCCCACCACCATAATCCATATTTTAAGATACACTAGATCACATGTCTAATCCCTATTTTAATTTACACTATATTTGATGTTTCCATTGACATGTATTTGGATTAGGACATTATGAACAAGGGTTCCACACACCCATCGATCCCCACATGCAGTTACCTAAAAATAAATTTGGCCTAGGCTATCACCCCACTACCATTCACATACTTGAGGACGATCTTCAAGATCTCTCCTTACACCCCTCCCCACTTCCAACACACACTTTAGAGGAATATATTGAAATGGATATTTCATTTGACTATCACTGTTCCATTTGACTTCTTCCAGGAAATTCCCTTCTCCAACACTATGTCATCATATTGTGTCTATGACTTAACTAGCTAATTTGTTGCATTATATCTAAATTCTCACTACCCATAACATGACATGGTATCTCCCTCATCATTGCCAATATATTTGGATAGATAACTACCTATGCATTAGCAACTCCATCACTCTATTACTTGTTCATGTTCTCCACCTATCACCTTGCACCCTCTGCTAAACCTGCTCAGATGTTCGCATGTCATTGAGTCTTCATCATCAGACTCTTCATCATCTACATCCCCCATGGATTCGTTTAACATGGTTGATATAGACCTATTTACTCCACATCTATATACACACTAGTTGATTCATGATGACACACCCAACCTAGATATTCTCAACTTCATACACATTTCACCTACACCTTCACTACATGATTTCTTACTATCACCCCATATATTGTATACTGTGAATGCCCATTTGCCTTCCACCCCACCCCACATTTCTTGGATATATCATAAAGGCATCTACCTAGATTATGAATTTGATATACCAAAGGCTAATGATGACTCCACCTTATCCCGATCCCCAAACAACTTTGATATGATTCCCACATGCTTATGAAAGATACTATCAAGGTTGACATTGGTGACGATCTTGAAAATCCACACATAGTAAAACTCAATGCTATACTCTCACCAAAAGAGTGCATCACATTTACCACATTTCTTAAGGAATATATTAGAGTCTTTGCCTAGTCCTATAAGGACATACTTTGGCCTTGATCCTTCCCTAGTGGTTCATAATATCACCCTAGACAAATATGCCAAACCTGTTAGACAAAAGTTGTGATGTATGTATCCTACCGTTGCTCTCCTCATAAAATTAGAGCTTTAAAATCTCCTTGATGTAGGTTTCATCATTACCATAGATTACCATGAGTGGGTTTCTAACATGGTACCAGTCCCAAAAATATTTGACAAGGTTTATGTATGTACTGATTTATGTGACTTCAACAAAGCTTGTCCCAAAGACAAATTTCCATTTCCAAACATCAACTCACTTGTTAATTCAATTGCAGGCCATGAAATGATATCCCTTATGGAGGGATTTTTTGGATACAATAAAATTAGAATCAATCCTACCGACCAACATAAAACTTCCTTCAAAACCTCCTAGGGGACCTTTTGCTACAAAATTATACCTTTTGGCCTCAAGAATGCTGGGACAACCTATCAACATGTGATGACTTCCATTTTCCACGATTACATGCATAAAATCATGGAATAATACATTTATGATCTTATCATGAAATCAAAAGAGCGTTCACATCACCTTGCTAACCTATGCTAAATATTTTATCACCTCCTAGAACACAACATTCATATTAAACTAAATAAATGTATCTTTGGTGTCACTTCAGGAAAAATCCTAGGGTTCATCATCTCTTAGCGAGGTATTGAAGTTGACCCTAACAAATTCAAATCCATCCTTGAAATACCTCCACCCATGAACCTCAAACAATTACGTAGCTTGCAAGGCAAAATCCATTTGATACATCGCTTTATTTCCTAGCTCTTAGATACATGCAAGCCATTTAATCACCTCTTGTAAAAGGGGGTCACCTTAAAATGGGATGAAAACTATCAAAAATCCTTTGATTCAATCAAAGCCTAGCTTACTTCTTCACTAGTTTTATCTTCTCTAGATCCTTCTTGCTCAGCAAGATCTAGAGAAGATAAAACTAGTGTCGTGATTTCGTGACATGTCGCATTTTCGTGACCAAAAAGAAGAGAAAGAGCAAGTGGGAAAAAGTGTCGTGATATCGTGACATGTCGTTGTTTCCTGACTAAAAGAGAAGAGAAAAAGCAAGAAATAAAAAGTGTCACGATTTTGCGACATGTCGTCTTTTCAAGACCAAAAGAGAAGACTAAGAGCAAGAAGGAAAAGTGGTGTGATATCATGACACGTCGCATTCTCGCAACCAAAAAAGAAGTGAAATAGGAGGAAGGAAAAAGTTTCGCGATGTCGCAACATGTTGAGCATGAAAGAAAGAGTGTCACGATATCGCAACATGGAAAAAGTGTCACGATTTTGTGACATGTCGCATTTTCATGACCAAAAGAAAAGAGAAAGAGCAAGAAAGGAAAAGTGTCACGATATCACGACATGTTAAGCAAGAAATAAAGAGTGTCGCGATATCGTGACATGGTGAGCAAGAAGGATTTAGTGTCACTTTCTGGCGATGTGTTGAGCTTGAATAAAAAAGGGTCGTGATTTCATGACATGTCGGATTTTCACGTCCAAAAGAGAAGAGAAAGAGCAAGAAGTAAAAAGTGTTGCGATATCGTGACATGTCGGTTTATCACGACCAAAAGAGAAGAGAAAGAGCAATATGGAAAAAGTGTCATGATTTCGCGACTTGTCATCTTTTCGTGACCAAAAGAGAAGAGAAAGAGCAAGAAGGAAAGGTGTCGCAATATCACTACATGTCGCATTCTCGCGACCAAAAGAGAAGAGAAAGAGGAGGAAAGAAAAGTGTCATGATTTTGCGACATGTTCAGAATGAAAGAAATGGTGTAGCGATATCGCGACATGTCACTTTTTCGCGACCAAAAGTGAAGAGAATAACCAAGAGGGACAAAGTGTCGCGATATCGCGACATGTCGAATTTTCACGAGCAAAAGAGAAGAGAAAGAGCAGAAATGAAAAGTGTCACGATTTCATGACATGTCGCTTTTTTGTGAACAAAAGAGAAAAGAAAGAGGAGGAAGGAAAAGTGTCACGATTTTGTGACATTTTCAGAATGAAAGAAAGGGTGTAGCGATATCGTGACATGTCACTTTTTTACGACCAAAAGTGAAGAGAATAAGCAAGAGGGAAAAAGTGTCACGATTTCACGACATGTCGTATTTTCGTGACCAAAAGAGAAGAGAAAGAGTGGGAAGTAAAAGTGTCACAATCTCATGACATGTCGCTTTTTCACAATCAAAAGAGAAAAGAAAGAGAAGGAAGGAAAAGTCTCGCGATATCGCGACATGTCGCAGTTTCGTGACCTAAAGAGAAGAGAAATTGTTAGGAGGCAAAATTGTCGACTGCCTATGTTTGAAGGTGTGTGTAATCCTTTGTAAGTGTGTTGCTCTTTGTTGGCTGTGTGGCCCCAGTAGGGGGCTAAGGATAGACTGTCCCTATTGAGGTCTTGTTCTGCTTAAGCTTTGTGCTGATTTTGTAATAGGTTTTGGGTCAACCTGTAAAACTCGGTTGTAATGAATTTGTACCTTAATTACCAAAAAAAATGTTTTATCTTCTCTATATCTATAGTTGTCATTAACTCTATACATTTCTACTACAGACTTCACACTTGGTACACTCCTCACACAAAATAATTAACTCAATCATGAGTGAGCTATATACTACATCAGTCGTACATTGGTTAGTTATAAAACCCACTATGCATACATGGAAAGGTTGTGCTTGGTTGTAGTCTTTTCCACCCAAAAACTATGTCATTATATGCACAATAACACCACCTTTGTCATTTCCTGCAACAACCCACTCTGCTACATGATGAACAATATTTATCATAACTCTTGTACTGCTAAATGGATTATGCTCCTTACTGAATTCAATCTAGAATTTATTTTGCAAAAATACATTAAGAGGCAGGTCATTGCAGACCAACTCATGGAGGTCCTGTTACCCAATAATCACCCTCTCATCATCCAACTCCCTGATGATTCTATTTTCAATATCATAGAACTTGAAAAGTATGTTAAACCTAAGATAACTGTTGACTTAACACTCTTATCCAATGGTTCCTGTTGCACATACGTTGGGGGTGTAGGCATTGTATTTTTCACTCTAGATGGAGAGCCTCTTCCATTCTCATTTAAATTAGGGTTTCCTTGCATAAAAAATAATGCATAATATGAAGACCTTATTCTTGGTCTAAAGCAGGCACATTCCATGCACATTCAATGTCTTCACATTAGATATTTCATCCTTATTGTAAATCAAGTCCAGGAGATACGACAATGTCGCTACCCCATTCTCTAACAATATAATAAATCACCTAGTAACTCCTAGTTTGGTTTGAGTGGTGTGCTATCGAAGTCATCCCGTGATCCTCCAATCACTTTGCTGATACAATGGCCTCCTTAGGATCATTGATACCACAAAATCCCCTCTCTGACACAACACATGTGTCCATTCATGCACTTACCAAATAAATTATCTCATCTTTACCTTATATATATGGTGATGATATTCATGTCGTCCAAACCGAACCACATGATCCTTGGTTTTCCCAAATTAAGGATTACATCAAATTAGGCTTCCTCCCTTGCAATTTTCCACATGCTCAATTTTGAGAATTTAAAAATGCACCATTCGTTATGTACTACTAGGGGACATCTTGTACCATTATGGTTATGATGGTAGTCTCCTATGTTGCCTTGAACCACATGAATATCAGTGGGTAGTACAAGAAACCCATGATGGTACTTACAATGGCCACTTCAATGGCATGGCTATCACCAAGCATATCTTATGTATGGGCTACTACTAGCCCAAAATGGAAAATGATTATTGTGAGTATGTCACACATTGCATAAAATACCAACAATATGCCAATATCACACACCTTCCTTTGCAAGCTCTTTAACCAATTCAATCCATATGGCCTTTCTCACAATGGGGCCTCGATCTCATTCGACATATCACACCTGATTTATCAAGCAATCATAAATTCATTATCACTACCACAAAGTACTTCATAGATTGGGTCAAATCCATCCCACTTATCCAAACAACAATAGTCAGGATTATGGCGTTTATCACAGACCACATCATATGTTGCTTTGGCATCCCTTCTCAAATCATATTTGATAATAGAAAGTCCTTAAAAAATAAAATTATATGCAACCTCTATGCCAAAATTAATATCCACCATAGTTTCTCAACCCCATACTACCCACAGGGTAATGTCCAAGATAAAGCTACCAACAAAACTATTTGCTCCATACTTCAAAAAATGATTACAAAATCAAATCATGATTGGAATAATTAGATGCCCCTTGCCTTGTGGGATTACTACACGAGCATATGTATGCCCACTGGGGCAATCCCCTTCTCCTTGGTCTATGGTGTTGAAGTCATTATGCCCCTTGAGCTTGAGATACCTTCATTTTGAGTCTCCATGAAAGAATTCATCGATGACAACACTACTCATCAAGCCTATTTTATCAATTAACACTCTTGGATGAGTGTCATATCCATTCCATCAATCACACACGTGTCTATAAAAACTACCTTCATCGTACCTACAATAGTAAGGGACATCAACATGAATTCTAAATTGGTGACCTAGTTCTCAAGGAAAACCAATAAATCACAAGACAACCCCATCAATAGTGAGACAATTTTTCTCCTAACTAGTTAGGCCCATACATCATCACACAAAAATTTAGCTCCAATGCCTATCGATTAGCAAACCTCGAAGGACCCACTGAACCTAAGCCTATCAATATCATTCACCTTCACACATTAAATGCCTAGCCTATATAGGTGAGCAACCACATGGATTGCATATAGGTTCATCACAACATAGTCCTAATTTACATCACACTACACATGATCTTTCACTTTCTGTTACACAATAAAAGCACTTATACTTTATTTTTTATTTCATTTATATGCTATGGATATTCCATTTTGTGTAGATCTTTCATCGTCAATGATGACATATTCAGTGACAATTCCTGATTTTAGACACACACATCCAGCATACATTCACCTCCATCATGCAGGACCCTCAGATATTATCTTTCATACTAGTTACCCCAGCCGATCTGGCTCAACCACCCAAAATGGTTCAAATACACCAACACTCCACCTCATCACATTTCGATCATGACACCTCACCTTACCACAACTTATCCCACTATAGGTATGCTTCCTATTCCCCTCATTGAGGAGATGGTTAGGTATCCTTTTATTCCTTTGCAAATAAGGAAGAGCACTCTCACCCATCAACTTCATGCACATGAGATTCATCCCCAACTCACCTGGTCAACTCTAGGGATCCATATCTACCACCTTCCTTAGTTCATCGATATTCACTAGCTTACTACCCCCCTAATCAGGGTACTACACCCATTCATGCATCTTCTATAGGACCACCTCCACCCCTATTGATTGGTATGTCATCCTATGACTTATCCATTTGCTATCATGTCAACCATGCTACATCCACTCGTATTTCCACATCTCTTCAACCATCCCTACACCACCTATCCTTCAGATTCCACCATCACCACTCTATGGCCTCCCACTCCTACCTACCACACCACCAGTGTATCAGTTCCATTCTCCTCCCTCTTTATCTTGTTAACTCCCTTCTTCACACCCATGCCTCCATTCTAAATATCCGCATAAAACTCGATCCCCACATTTATTGATTCCATCACCTCCCCCCATTGACATTCAATATATCCTCTCCCATCTTGATAATATTGAGTTACACTTGATCCATTACCATTGTCAATCCTATTCACATCATTCTATCATATCCTAAACTACATCACCTTCTTCCAGACTTACCCTTAGTTCTTAGACACAAGCTACAACTGATTCTTGCATCTTGACTCGACTATCCATTAATACCCCACCTTCTTCATGCTCATCACCACCCGACCCATATATTTATCCTAGGCCAGTCCAGTCACCACCATTATCTCAAAAATTCCACCAACTATTTCACCAAGGCCTCCTTGCTTACCTGAAATCCATCCTCTTGATCCCTCGTGTCCCAAGCCATGTGATTACAATGAAAACCATTTTTGTGTCTACCAATATCAACCAAGGCATGACATCGATGTGTATCATACATTCTAATCCACTGTTCAAGATATGCTCTTTGATGACACTCACTCACATCCCAAACAAGCTCCCTCACCTACTCACCTCCAAATCCCCCACACTAGCTAGTATATAGCTCCACCCCATCATGAGATTCATTCACTCCTATGCATCACTACTTCTAAAAACCATCCAACTATACCAACTACCAAAATCCAAGTCACCTTGTCACTTCCCCAAGTCACTTGCAACCCGATCCACATCATTTTGCATAGTTATTATTTGCTTCCATGTTTATTTTCTTCCATTCCATATCCTCATCTCCTTCCTCATTATCATTGTTGAATGGTTATGCTTCGAGTGGTTATACTTCTATGCTGATTCTCCCATCCTCTCTTCTCTTTTACTTTCCTTTTATTTATATTATTGTTTCATCCCCTCATCTTTGTCACATTTTGTCACTTTCATGTTCTTCTACATCTTTCATCAAGATTCTCTATCCGCACCCATTAGTCCCACACGTACTTTCCCTCTTATTTGCTTTTCTCCTAGTTGCTACATACCCCACATGCTAGGTCAACCATTATCATGATAATCTATTCTCATCATTATCATCCTAAACATTAATTTTTCCATATGGTTTAGAATATCCTCTAGTTACATCTCACATATTTCCTCTTGTAGATATTATTCTTTCATACTAAATCTCCCACTACATTCATTGCACATATCCATCCTTCTTATATGGTTTCATTCATGTTTGTATATTCCATCTATAGAAATGCACCCCTAGTAAGAATAACATACACTTATTAGCATTACAACTTGGATGTCCATCCCTTCTCTCAAGATTATAGGATCTATGGTATCTTACATTTTCTTGACCATTCACTAGTTCATTCAATCAAATGTCACCTCTAGTTGATAGGTTATTACACTCCTTATAATTTTATTTTTCTAGTTCAACTTCTTTCAAGGACCATTCACACAGGTCATATTTTAAACAAATTTTGAATCTAGGGAAGATAACACCTTGCATAGATATCGCCATATAGAAAATAGTTTCTCCTAATCATCCTATCATTTGCATGGTCAACATACAAACTAGGGATAAACAAAGGGATAAGCATAAGAAAAAATCATAAAAAAGAGTAGAAAATAAAAGCCAATGCCCACAAAAAAAAAAAGAGAAAATAACACCACAAAAAGATAATCAATAAATGAGGGGTAGAAAACAAAAGCAAAAGTCTCCAGATATCACAATTGTTATGCTTCATCACCTTTGGTCCTTAGGTATAACATAACATCATGGGATGATTTACATCACCAGCTATAAGCCCTAAGCACCTACCTACCAATGGAATAGTCTTACAATTTGCGATACATCTATCACATTAGCGACCTTCTTTTGTATAGATCATTGTGTTCATGTGGATGAGCTAGCTACTTTGGCTATGTTTACAATGGTTTAGTCCTACCTCCCTAAAAATGAATAAATTAACATCACCCATTTGAACACACAGGTCCTTGATAGACTTTGATCTATCCAGGTTAGTTATGAGTTATCGATAGATATCGCTAAGTTTTTCATGATTTTTGATTGCTACAACTATAATTATCAAAATTGTTACAAAAAAATTGCACTTTCCTACATACCTGAGATTACGAAATAGATCACATCACAACTGGTTATGTTACAATACAAGTGCTTCCTCTATACATTTTAGCTTTTACCTACATGAATCCTTGCATCTATCCTACATAAATTAATTTTCATTACATCATACATCCTCACATATATCTACATGCATTTACACTACATCACTTCATAGTTTTTCATGAGGTTTGATTGCTATAGCTATGATTGTAAAAATTGTTGCATAAACACTACACTTTCCTACATCCCTGAGATTATAAAATGGATCACATCACAACCAGTTATGTTACAATACAAGTGCTTCCTCTGCACATTTTATCTTTTACATACATGCATCCTTGCATCTATCCTACATATATTTATTTTCATTACATCATACATCCTCACATCTATCTACATGCATTTACACTGCATCACTTCACAATATCTCTACACTACAGGGATATCATATTTTACATACTACCATATGCATATATATTCATCTATGGTACATCTACCTAACAATATTTTACACAACAAAACACAAGAAATCACACAAACATTTAGACCAAATAACTATATATATATAAGAGCCACAATACAATAGGTATATATATGTCAAGATAAAAAATGCCATTAGGCTACAAAATGGGTAAAAATCCATGACCCATAATCACATCGACTTGCAGGCTACAAAAATAAACCATACATAACCGCAAACCAAAGCATCATCTCTATCGATCACTAGGATTCTAACTAGTCCCCTCATGAGTCCCATATCCTATGCTACTTCGTGTGCTGCTATAAACCTACTAGACTCTACCCCTACCTTGAATGTCTAAGCCACCATAGGAACAACATCTCCACCTAAAAATACCACTAGCACCTTTGTCCCCACCGCCCTCTACGTCATTGAGGTAGTACTTCGAGAACTCTACTATGAATGTGTATATGTTCATGATGTTGATATTCACTATGATTGTGACCTACCATTATATGGTAATAGAATGCCACGCATCATTAGGAGGATCTCATAATATGATCACATCACCATCTCCTCCCTCATATGATCCCCCACCTCCTTGCTACTTCTTTGCAGTCACTCTATCTCTCCTAACATAGCTACATTAGTAGTAACCTAATTTGCCACTCTTTCTCACTCCACGTTCTATTATGCTTGATGTTACCACTCAACCTTGGAATGCAACTTGATGATCTCTCTCAAGTGAGCCTCTTGCTCAACATCCCTTGTCTCTATTGCATATCGCATCCCATGCATATTAGTCTTCAACCTCTTTTCGGTCTCCATAGTCTCTTTGATTATATGGTGTAAACTCTCCTCTATATCTACATGCCTTTCCTCCACTACCTAAAATTGCTTGCACTACTCAGCAACCTCAAGCTCTAAATACTTCTCCCTAGTGGCACCTACCACCTCTACAACCACCAATCTCTCCTTCAAGTCCCTATGCTCCTCACTCCATCTCTATCGATCTACTACCCAACCCTCCTCACTCGTACAAAGATATCCTTATATATATCATATCCTCTCACACAACATCAACAAGTCCTCATCAACCTCTAGCCTCTCTTGCTCCTCAATGGTTATCTCTCCCATATCTCTAATGTCACTGAGATATTTCACATCAATAGTATCATTCTCACCCATATCAACTCCAACATCATCCCTCACCTTCTCCATCATCACAGGATCCTTTGTAGGCTTCTCTACACCACCCACTGGTGCCTCTACTAATCTATTTGTAGTCGCACTAGATGTACTACCCAATAATCACCTTGATCAATTAAGAGGTACCTTAGCCTCATCTCTCACTCTCCCTTGTACCCTCGATCGAGTAACTCTCATTGCTCACCTCTCTATAGGAGGTACCCCATTTCTTTGCTATAACCACTAATCAATCACTTCCCTACCTACATCCCAAATCTAAGTTTCCCACCAAGCATCATACTTTGGTGTCGTACCTGCATCCTCCATATCTAGAATGACCATCGATGGATCCCTCTCACCAGTCCAAGGTAGTGCCATAGGGTGATTCCCTCTATCACCCCACCACCTATAAATCATAATGGGTACCTCTAGAATATCTTATCGTAAGCTAAATTGTCACATCATCCTATTAAATTGGAAGAACTTAGCCTATCAAGTATACCGATCCACCATCCATTGCCCTCAATGAATAGCTCCTAGTTGCTCCTCATTCTTTTCCACATTACTCCACCTCTCAAGGACATCCAACAAATATCCTTAGCCATCAAATACCCAAAATTCACACTCCAAAATAAAGGATCACCCTCATGTGGCCTCTTCATCCCCTTGTCCTCATTTGTCCTCCATATTAGTTCATACGACAAGTGAGTCTTCCCCTCCACATGAGCATTATAGAGCAACAATGACGATCACTCTATTGCTATATGCTCCCATACCCACGCCTATAGAAAAGGAGTCCAACTCAATCCATTCCACCCCACATGCACTACATCGTCCAACTCCCTATACACTTGGGCCAATAGTGCAAGTGCCCATGCAAACACAACCCTGTGATCCACCATGTCACATATGACATCCAACATATTCCAAGTAAACAACACTTTGGAATAATATGGTAGCGTATACGTCAAAATCATCATCATCATCATTGCACACTAACGATCAAACAACATGCCCTGGTGTGAAAGATACTCGTAATCCATCTTCTTGATATCTACATTCCTCCACTGTGTACCAAATACACACTCCATCACAACCTCTTGACTATCATCCACAGTTGCTCTCATTAGAACACCCTCAATGGGCAAATTATAAATTTGGTACACGTCTTCCAAGGTGATCGTCATCTCACCCATTGAAAAGTGGAAAGTATTCCTATCCGGATCCCACCTCTCACATAATGTTGATACGTAAGCTCTATTAACTTGAATGCTTACACATTTCCAAACTCCTTTCAGCCACACTACCTCCAACCATGCCTGATCCTCGTAATTCTTCTTCATAACCTCCTCCAATTCAGCCTTCATCATCCACACACGATGTCGTGGTTCAATATTCTTCACATGTTTTGTTCATAATAAAATTCATGTCAGTTCCACATGTAAACTAAAAATTCCACTCATTCTAGTTAATTAAATTTCAATCAAGTCACTAGAACTCATTTTACAACTACAAAATAATTCATTTACTTTCTCATGCATTTGAGATGTAAAATCATGTACAATTCATAACACACAATAAAACAAAAACATAATCATATATTTGGATATCCATTCTTCCATTTCATGGTAAAAGTCCAAATAGATTTGATAAACAGTACATATCTAGTTCCCAATAGTCAATTCCATGTTTACTCAAATACACCCCATGGCATGATATTCAAAAAAACACCAAATGCCATAGCACACACAAAAAAAATACACTTTTGAACACCCATCTCACCCTTTTTCAGTGAAATTTTCAACAGAGTTCAAAAATAGCACACTGATAATCATCAACATCAAAGTCAAGTTCAACCAAATTACACCTAAAAAGCACACATTAACATCACATACCAAATTAGAGCAAAAAACAAATAAAGTCACACATTTGCATGCCCATTTTCCACTTTTATAGGTAAAATTTAATCACATCGCAAAAATAGTACACCGTTTGCTCCCAAAAACAAACCCCACTCACTCAACTACACTATCCACAAATCGGTCAAACTAACATAAAAACTGGTCAAAATCAACATATTATCACACTTTTGGATACCCATTTGGCTTTTTTAACACTTTGTGTTTCAATTTTCATAAAATATTATAAAAATTACAAAAAATGACATAAAAACCTTCCTCCTCATTTCACGTTTTTCTAAAAATAAAAACAAATCCAACAAAATCAAGTTGCAACCACTTACCGGTGGGTTCCCATGTTTGCTGTCAACACCAGTTTGTCCCCTCGCCATCGCTACATTCAACTCCATAAACTGCAAGCACTCCACATCACCAAATGTCACTCAGTCCTTGCTCTCCAACTCACACATTGCAAATGACCCCCCATGTGCATCAAAAAGGCATAAAAATACCTAAAAATGCTAATTCACCCACCACATTACAATCTACGCCCAATTCACCACCCAACCTATGAATTTAGGTCTAATTCATCCCCCAACGTATGAATTCAGGTTCACTTCAACCCCCCCACCATGCGAATTGAAGCTCCTGACTCCAAAATTAGTAAATTTTCACTCCAACCCCTAGATTACCTTTCCATCTTCCTGTCCATTTAATTTTTCATCCTTGTTATCATCCATTTTATTTTTTTAATCGCCTCATAATCACTTCATCACATTTCATTCACCTAATTTTTGATTCCTTGTTTAAGGGGGTATTCATCTCCAAAATCTACTTTGCATACAATCAAACATCCAAATAACATATATTGCATCTGTCTACAAATTGTTTTTCTAAAGATTATCTCAAGATAAATTCCATCCCAAATTAGATATTTTTCAAGTCATGAGAGCCACACACAATATTGGAGATGTCACTCTAGCATTCATGTATGTTGACAAAGATCACATACTGAATGGTACATTTGAATAATCCAATAATGGAGATGTCACTCTGGCATTCATGTAATATCAGCCTTAACCACATACAGATTGGTACGTTTGAACAATCCATGCCACCTAGCTCAAATGGTTTGACAAGTGTCACCTTGCACTCATAAATCAATCAAAAGCAAAAATTCAAATAGACATGTGTTCTATTCATGTTTGGACCATCTTGCATTGGTTGCAAAAGCAAAGTAGACATAAGTTTCCCTCACAAGAAACCAGTATGACATTGCAAAATGTTGTAAAAAATTATCAAATCATCACACTACATTTGTAGTCATCAACATGCATCCATTCACATCCATATCATAATTTGCATTCACCCATTCTTCTATTATTCTTATTTTCTCTTCTTCTCTTGGCTATCAATCAATGTTGTATGTTCATGCTTCAAGCGGCTACATACCTTTGATTATATCCCATTATTTTCCATTCTTATCTTGGCTATCTATCAATGTTGTATGGTCATGCTTCAAGTGGCTACATACCTTTGATTAGATATCATTCTTTTTCCTTCCTCTTCTTTTCCCTCATTCTCTTAGCTATCAATCAATGTTGTATGGTCACACTTCAAGCGGCTACATACCTTTGATTAGATCCCATTATTTTCCCTTCTTCTTATTTTCCCTCCTTCTTTTGGCTATCGATCAATGTTGTATGGTCACGCTTCGACCAAATACATACCTTTGATTAGATCCCATTATTTTCCCTTCCTCTTATTTTCCCTTCTTCTCTTGGCTATTAGTCAATGTTGTATGATTATGCTTCGAGCAGCTACATACCTTTGATTAGATCTCATTCTCTCCCCTCTTCTTTCCCCTTCTTATTTTCCCTTTTTTTGTTGGCTTCCAACCAATGTTGTATGGTCACGCTTCAAGCGACTACATACCATTGATTAGATTATATTATTATTTTCCTTTATTTCCCTCTAATTCAAGGCATCTCATCACCTTCTCATATCATATTTTTGCACTAAACTGTGTTCCACACAACATAGTACAAAAAGGGGTAAATTTAGACACATAAAATTTGGACATGCTCACTTCTACATACTTGTACATCTACATACACACTTTTAGACTGCCATAGGCTATCATAGGACATCGTAGACTATCCTAGTCATTTGTAGGTTATCTTAGTCATTCATAGGATCCTAAAACTACAAAATTAGGTAAAAGATCTCCAAAATACCTCCTACCCACTAGGAGACCACCTATTATATCCCTAAGGTAACTTAAGCCCTCCTCTACACCTAATTAGCCCTCATGGGACCTTATCCCTATCAAAAATCCTAATTTGGTTTATTAGTGATCTAATTCATCATTGTCTTTCACCTAAATGCACTTTTCCACTTAAGTGAGTTTAATTAGGGTCATAAGTCAAATTAGCACTAAACACACTTCCACACATGTGTGCACATGAGATTAGTTAGGATATTTCCAAATGCCTTGACTAAACCCTAACCTAATCTAGGATCTAACTAACCTTAGTTTTCCTCACACATGTGTGAGGAGGAGATATTTCTCTAAGGCATGTTGGTTTGACACCTATTCAAAACCTAACCTAACTCCAGCATGGAGTAACTCTAAGGGTTGGTTTATCTAACCCCTTTTACTAACCTCATATTTTTCTATAAAAAGAGGGATCCCCTCCCATTTTTCCTCTCTCTCCATTTTAGTCACCATACAAAAAACTCTGCAAAAATTAGTCTAGAATTACATCTAAGAATTCTACACCATACAAACAATAAAGGATAGTTTTAGACATCCATCCAGATAGAAATTTTGGTCCCACAATCAACAGAATTCTGATTCACCCCCAGACTTACAAATTCAGGTTCCAATTCACCCCCTACCATGTGAATTGACCGTGCAATAGATCCACCTCAAAAAATTTAGTAGGTATGCTTTGTTTAATGCTTTTATAGTTTTTATGCACTTTTTATCATGTTTTAGCATAATTTTATTTCCTATATTTTTTTCTTTCATAAAAAAGGGGCTTTGACTAAGGCTAATCCCCAAACCCTCTAACCATATTTTGCAGACCTTCAAAAATAGGTACAAGATATTACAAAACCAGCAAACTATCGGTGGCTTGCAAGCCCACCTTCACTAAGGAGTCTCTAACAGGGTGTTTCATAAAGAAATATTGAGAAAATTACTTTTGTAACCCATGAACATTTTGAATGAATAAAAAATAATATTATGGCCATTATATGTGTTTATGTATTATGTTTTATCAAATGGCATCTTTCATCTACTTCAGCTACCGTATGCCCAGAATGTTTAGCTAGAAAACAACAAAGAGTTCCCTTCAAACTCCATCAACACATGGCTCAAAAACCCTTGAAAATAATATATACAGATTCATGTGGAATAATGAAAATTGATAGTATTGGAAAACATAAGTACTTTCAATAATTCATTGATGATCACACAAAAAAAATGTGGGTGTGTTTTATGAAGTATAAATAAAAAATATTTAGTTGTTTCAAGCAATTCAAGTTTCAAGTGGAGAAGGAATCAGGAAATACTATAAAAGTACTTTTCTTAGACAAAGGAGGAGAATTTATTTCAAAATAATTTGATTCATTCTTAGAAGAAAATGGAATTAAAATACAACTTACTACAACATATTCACCTCAACAAAATGGAATTGTAGAAAGAAGAAATAGATCAATAATGGAAATGGTAAGATGCATGTTGAAAGAGGCTCAGCATGATCATCAATATTGGGCATAAGTAGTACAAAAAATGGTATACATACAAAATGAATTACATGCAAGAATACTCAAAAACACTACACCAGAAGAAGCATGGTCAGGACAAAATCCAAATATAGGAAAATTGCAGATATTTGGGTGTAAATCTTACATGCACATCCCAAAACAAAAAAGAAAAAAGCTAGATGACAAAACCATGGTAGGAATATTTATTGGTAATGAAAATGAATCTGTAGGGTACATAATACTGGATCCATACACAAAGAAAGTTTACATTAGTAGAGATGTAATATTTGATGAAAATATCAAGATTGATATAGAAAAGACCAGTAATGATACAAAAATTCTTCTAAATCCTTCAAATAAAGACACAAGTGATGAGTCAGAATCAAAATTACAAGAACAAGATACATATGCATCTACAGTCCCTCCTATGATAGAACCAATATGTCTCAAAGATACTCTCAGAGAATCAAATCTAGAAAGAATGCCAAATATTATCACTACTAGACCTCAAACTTGAAGTTTGACTAGAATGAATAGAGGAATGCTTAACAATACAGTGGAACCAACATCGACACTTTAGGCACTGAAAAACTCACACTTGAAAGCAACTATAGAATCAGAATATATTTCACTTCAAAAGAATAAGATATGAGATCTAGTAAAACTACCTCCAAGAAAGAAAATAGTAGGTTGTAAATGGGTTTACAAAATCAAATACAAGGTAGATGGAACACTTGACAAATATAAAGCTTGACTAGAAGCCAAAGGATATAATCAAACAGAAGGAATCGATTATGAATAAACATTTGCACTAACAACCTAAATAACTACCATCACAACAATTTATGTACTAGCAACACATCAGGGTTGGAAACTTCATCATATGGATGTAAAAAGTACCTTCCTTAATGGTGACTTAGAAGAATTCTACATGTCACAACCAAAAGGATTCATCATCAAGGGACAAGAGAATAAGGTATACAAATTCAACAAATATATTTATGGCTTAAAACAAGCTCCTAGAGCATGGAATATAAATATCAACAATCACTTATTACAACATAACTTCAAAAGAAGCACATTAGATCCTAGTTTATACACAAAGAAAATTGGAAACAACATACTCATTCTCATAGTATATGTAGATGCTATAGTAATTGATTGATTTTCTAAAAAATTAATAAGTGACATCAAAGGGTATCTAGAAAAAGCATTTGAAATGACAAATCTAGGTCTGATGAACTATTGTAAGGACAAGATAACTATCACTCAATAGAAGTATGCAAAAGCCTTGCTCAAAAAGTATAAAATGAAAGAATGTAAGTCTAAAGATACACTAATGGAACAAGAGATCCAGTTGTCCAAAAATGATGAAACACCATTGGTCTCAACAACTCTGTATCACTAGTTAATTGGAAGTTTGTTACCTAATGAATAGTCAACTAGATATAGCATTTGTAGTAAATTATATTTCACCATTCATGCAAGAACCCAGAGAAATTCATTGAAAAGCTACAAAAAAAATATTGCAATATGTCAATAAAAATATTTATTATGGACTATACTATTTAAAGAATGATAAATATTTTTTCCTATAGGGATACTTAGACTGAGATTATGCAAGATCCATTGATGACCAAAAATCTACCTCTGGGTATGTGTTCTATCTTGGGTCAGAACCCTTATATTGGTATAGTAAGAAATAACATACAGTGGCACAATCATCAATAGGAGAATATTTAGTAACAATAAATACAACCTATGAAGATGTATGGTTATAATACATATTATCAGACATAGGGATCAAACAAACTCCAACGATGATCTTCTATGATAATAAACAAGCACTCAACCTCATCAAAAATATTATTATACATGAAAGGACCAAACATATTGAAGCTTAATGTAATTTTATTAGAGAATATTTTTAGATGCATCATATCATCCTCAAGCATGTCCTATAGAAGATCATCTAGCAGATATTTTTATGAAAGTACTTGGAAAAATCAAGTTTCAAACATTCAGAAATCATCTATGCAATCCAAGATAACTTCATGCTATATAATGTAATACATGGGGTGTTAGAGTATATTTCATTATATGATTATGTAATGTACAAGATATTACTTCATGAGGAAGTTATCTAGTTACTCCAAGCAAAGTAATAAATGTACTAGTGTCAATGTGCAAGTTGTAATGTATAAGGTGTCTCCTTGTACAACTAGGTAGAGTGTTGGACAAGGAATCTATATTCCTATATAAAGAGCCATACAACACCATACAAATGTGTAGACACCTAAATCTAGCCACTTGTCCTCCATCCATGCTTTCACACCATTTCCACCACCAAAACCTAGTCATTTGCCCTCCATCCTAGATTTCTCGCCATTTCCTCATATTAAATGATATTTATTTATTATATATATTTAAATAATAATATTTTATATATATTCAATAAATATATATTTATTTATATAAATCAATCCCAACCATCCAATTTCATTTAATCTCATTCGTCCATTCACCTTAATCCATGCCACACCCTAAATTTAATATCTACCCTTAGATGTGCTTTAATATCAACCACACAATTAGTGTCATTGAAACCCTAACATGACCTAGGTTAGATTATAAATAGGAGTCATTTTGATGGTTCAACCCCTAAGTTCCTAATTTCCCTAAGTCCTTCAACACCTTAAGTATTTTTGGATTTTTTGAGTTCCTTGAGTTCCTAAATCTCCAACTAAGGCTTTTGTCCCCTAATCACATTCCATATGTCACATTCTGTGCCTCCTCACTCGCCACCGCCACTTCCACATCTTGTGACCTCACATGATATGCTTCTAAAAAATCCTCCCTCATCTGCTAGGCATCTCTGGGTGCTTTTTATCAACACCAGGCACCCACAGAAGTCTTCCTACCAGTCCTGAGTGCCAACGGGCACTTTACATAAGCCCTTATGAAAGCCTCCTACCTTCATGCGATGATAGGGCACATCTTCACCATCGAATTGTAATAGATCCAGTTATCAAAGGATAATTAGTAAGAAACAAGGTAAATCATTCTCTGTTTTGATTAATTTTGATATCTTTAGATTTGTATGCAATTTCATTTCTTAATAGCTAGGGTTTTATTGATATCTACGGGTCTCACGCAGTAGAACCCTCATAGTTATTAATAACTTCTTGTTATTATTTTTATGTGTGCATATTTGGAGATTCATTAGCATTGGATATTTTTTTAAGCTAGAGTGGCCCAACTCAATGGATATCTTAAGCCCACTCAACTCTGTTGGGAGCAAGAACGAGTTTTACAAACACCATAAGTATTATTGGCTAGGGTTTCGAAGAACCTTAGCATAATTGTATCTAAATAAACTATGTCAAACCCCCATTTGATTGTCCTCAGATCCCCCAACAATAATAATATTAGATCTACTTCATTGTGCAATTTATTGTGTTATGTGGTTTATTCATTTTTAGCTAGTTATATCTGTGTTTCATTTTTGTCTTCACAAATGGCGATCACGGTGGGACCCCCTAAGGGTTTCATTTTCTGATTTATCTGGAATTCTAACATGTTTTTTATGTCTATTTTGTAAGTTTTTAGAAGCATAAATCACACATCCTTTGTTGGATCTAGGGTCTTATAAAGTTTGCAGAAGTTGTAGAAGAGTGTAAAATGCCTAGCAGCATTTGGAGGTTATTCAAAAATACCCAAAGGTGTTCAGAGGAATCCAGAAATGCCTAGGTGCATTTTAGGAAATGCCCAGGTGTGTTTTATAGTGATTTAGAGAAAATATGTTGGCTATCCAGTAAGTCCTATATAAAACCTAAGTCTCTGTTTTATGTATTTTGGATTATTTGCTATATTTTTCAGATTCTAAGCTTAAAATGAACCATCATTAAATAATATGGAAATGAACTCATTCTAGTTTTCACTTTAGGTTTAGGTTTCTATTTTGTTTGCATTTGAATTGAGAATTGCATAACTTAGTATTGCATTTTAGGGTTAGAAACACCTTCTTTTGTTTATCTAAGTAGGAACAACATTAGGGTGCCAAAAGTATCCTTGCCAATTGGGTGATTCCAAGCAGAGGGGTGGATGAATCCTTTGGTTTTTATTTATATAGGGGGTCTTAAGCGGTGTACTTCACGCCCTTTGGAGAACTTGGTATTCTCCTATTGGATTTTAATTTAGATATATGAAAATTTTTGTTTCTAACATTGTTTGTACACACTAGTAAATAGAAACTTTAAAAAGAATTCACACACAACACGCTTCACTAAAAATTGTATTGGTTGGATTTCATCACCAACCATTGCTTGAGATTTGGTGACAGTGGCTTTCATCTACATCCACTAATCTCTGACCATGCACACCCTAGGATACCCCCGAGCAAACTTATTAGATTTCATCACTAGCAAGAATCTCGCTGCCCTATATTCACCATAGATTTTACCTTTATTCATTAAGTAAGATTAGAACATCAAAACACACAAGACTGACACATAAAATGAATACACATTAAAAGGATATTATCAATGAACATGGTAAGCCTCATTGGTTGAAACTTAGTATTGCTTATTTGTTTCTTTAAGAATTTTAGTTCTTGTGTCATATTTGGTATTTTAATTTGTATCTTGATTTATTTCACTTATGGTATTAACTAGAAATAAAAAGAAAGTTATAAGTCAAGATAACTTAATGGAAAATTCATCCACCTTCCCCACCACTTATGTGGTAGATTCCTTGAATGTGACATAGGTAAATTTATCTGCAGATCCATCACATTCCTTACCATCCACAACCTATCACATGACCATACCCCAAAAGGAGTCAAACTTCCCTACCATTGACAACCACATTACCCATATAGACATGGAAATAGTAGAAGCCTTCATGAAGTCTTCTAATTATGTCTTAGAGTCTATTCCTAATTCATCTAGATAGAATTCTACTTTATAGAAAGAGCCTGTCTATTCCCAACCCCCATCCACCTTTACCCAGGTGTATACTAACCCTCTTTTTTAGGTATCAATTTCACCTTCATCCTAAGCATCCATTCTCCAACCTTCATGTGCTTCTAGCACCTCATATACTTTCACCTACACCAATCCTTTGTATGAGGCATAAGTCAATGGTGCTTCACAAGTTACCATACCTAGTGTAACTTGTACCCAAGCCACATCTTCCATACCATCTACCTCCATACCCTTAGCGTCTGATAGATATATGTGTTCCATACCCTTAGCCTGGGAACACATGAACAAATTTCTTAGAAAACATCAAAGCACTCAACAACAAGTACAACCAAACCCTAAACCCTTAAATGATGTAGGACCATCCAATGGTGTAAGTGCAATCTTGCATCACCAAAAAAATAAAAAATAATATATATATATATATATATATATATATTTAGACCCATGTGTTAAAAATATATATATATATATATATATATATATATATATATATATGTTTAAACCCATGTGTTTAGATATGTCAAAGGCTTATGATAGGGTGGAGTGGAGCTTCTTTTCAAGGATGATAGCAACCTTCGACTTCTCTTAAGATTGGATAGAGTGGGTCACGAGTTGCATCTCTACTCCCATATACATAGTGTTAATCAATGGTCTTTCCTCACAACTATTTAGAGTTACCAGCGGCTTGGTAAGACTTATCTTGAAGATAATACAATAGGATTTGCTCATAGGTATTAAGGTGGGTGAGGAGGTTTTGACTCATCTATAGTTTGTGAATGACATAGGATGGGAGTGGCAAACCTTAGGAAAGCAAGAAATATCAAAGATACTCTTAATATTTATCTTAGGGACCCAAATAAAGTAATCAATGATAAGAAAACCAAAGTGGTAATCTTCATTTTTTAGTAAAGGCTTTGGGATATAATTTTAGAGATCTTGGGTTCATGAGTACTTGTCTCCTAGTGATATATTTGGGGGTCCATCTATATTTTTAAAAATCAAATATAGTTGTCTAGAGAAATATTTAGCACCATATCAAAGAGAGAATTAACCAATAATATCATAAATGGTTAACCTTTGGGGCTAGATTAATTTTTTTTGTAGTTAATCATCTAGGTCATGCCAATTTATAATATTTCTATCATTACCTCCCAACAAAACATATGAAAAGATTGGACAAGATGGCCAAACAAAATTTATGGGGAGGAGCAAAAGAAGATAAAAAATGGGCATTAATAGGTTGGGAGAAAGAGACCAAGGTGAAGGGAGTCCTAGGCCTAAGAAGAATGAAGCTAAATAATAAAGCTTTGACTAGATATGGATATCCCATCAACCTTTTTATTCAATAAAGTTTTAACTAGTAAATATTTGGGACAGACAAACCTAAAAGAGGTAAGTCATTTCTCTTTGGATGTAAATGGGTCCCTAGTGTGGTAGTCACTAAATTTAAGATCTTAGGTAGTGAAAGACATATATTTTTGGAAAGTATGGATATGGGAGAATACACAATTTTTGATATTGTGGGATCAATACCCACCTATAATTGTTGAATTCTAGAATTAAAATAGTTTAAAACAACCATGGTAAATAGTGGTTGGATTAAGAATGAAAGTTATTTAAAAACCAACTAGCTTTGGGATTTTACATTTAAGCAACTTAAGAAGTTAGATTAGTGGCCAATTCCAATCCCTCCAAAATTGGCACCTGTCATGACTAAAATCTTGTTAGAAATATTTATCATAGGTAGGGATGAGGAGGATGAATTAGCTTGGGGCTATGAGAGCCTTGGAGACTACATGGTGAGGTATGGATATGAAAAGATCTTTCCAGGCCCTCCTCCATCAGATGGAATATTGAAGAAAGATTTGATAGTCTAAGGGTTGGACAAAAGATAATGTTTTTTGCTTGGAAGTTCATGCACAATGAAATTCTTATTTTTGATAATTTGAGACATAGGGAAATCATTGGCCTATTCTAGTGTATGTTTTACTACAAAAATGAGGAAACATTTGACCACCCAATGTTTGGGTGCTTGTTCACACGCCAAATTTGGGAGAGATGGTTCTTAGCTTATAAAATTTGAGCCAACAAAGATATTAACCAAATTAATATTTATGAAAAATGGAAGAAGGGTATATTTAAATTTTAAGCACTTTGTATTATGTGGAGTATTGGATTCAATTTTATTTGGTGGTAATTATGGTTGGAGAGATTTTGTAGATTTTTCATAGAAACCTTTTCATCATTGGATGATGTTTGGCAAGCCATTTGGAGTAAATTCATGAAAAATATTATAGTGTATGATAAAGAGGAAATTCAGACTGATATAGGGATGATGGATAAGGAAGTTGAAGTGTGAGAGAGGTAGGGCAAAGCTTGAAGGTACCCTGTAAAGGCTCGATAAAAATTAATATGGATGGAGCTACAAAAGGTAATCTAGGCAGAGCTAGAATTGGAGTGGTTTTATAACAATGTATGCTAAAGAGGACACTCAAGGTGATATAGGGATGATGGAGAAGGAAGCTGAAGTGTGGTAGAGGTAGGATAGATCCAATTGGAAGGCAGCCCCTAAAGGTTGAATTAATTTAATATATGGAGCTAAAAAAGGTAATCTAGGTAGAGCTAGAATTGAAGTGGTTTGTAAGAATCATGTTGGGATAATGCTTTATTGGGAACTATAAGGCTTGGGCAAGGTCATGAATAATGAAGAAAAAGCCTTAGCTATCAAATATGCTTCTATATGGATGGTAAGATAATATCATAGGAGGGTATTCATATAATCAGATTCTAAAATCATGGTAGAAGCTCTAGGTTGCATAAGAAACTTTGCTTTGGAGATGTGGAGATTAAGGGTTCTTGTCACCCAAATTAAAGAGTTATAAATGGAATTGGAAGATGTAATCCTAATTTATGTGGGTAAAAATCTAAATATAGTGGTAAAATTATTGGCTAAGGTAGACATCGAGAAGGAGAGGATTTCAATGGCATAATGGCATGACTAGTGATTATGAGAGGATTGGGTAGGTTGGCTAGCAAATCAAGTATTTAACTAATTTGGATAGCCAATGCAAACATATGGTTCAAGAAATTTAGCTCCAATATAGATCTTTGAGTGCTATAACCAAAAGTTGTTAGTTATTAAGATCTTAGGCTTTAAAGTTATAAAATTTTATTGGAAGGTCAAAAAGAAGAAACGTATGCTCTTAATAACTAAACCTAAGAAGTGGGGAAGTTCTTCTCCACTTACTTGCAACCCTTCCCTGGTCCTATCCTAGGCCCCTGATCCTGTCCCAGTTTTTGTGGTACTTCATTTACCATTCCTCCTTGGTTGGATGGTGTTGCAGATGATCTCCTTGGGGGTGGGAGGTCACTTCTTCACTTGTCTGCCCCTTTCCTTGCCCTTTGGGGGGGTATTTTCCGATGCCTAGTTTTTGGGATGTCTTTGGGTTCTTCCCTGGGACCTTCCCTAGGTTTTTTGGGTTGCTTCAGGGATTCTTTTCCTTGGAGTTCTCAGTTATTTTCTAGGTCTTTTGCAAGTTTCTACTTGGTGCTAGATTTTAGTGGTTCCTCAAGTGTGGACTGTTGTGGCTATGGGAGAGTGGCTCCATGAGCAGTTTTGCATAACATCTTTTTGATTTGATGGACCATGTACTTTCTGCTGTGGCTCTACTCTTTGGAATCATTGATGTGGGTTTTGTGGGCTATCAACTCTTTTCATGGTCTTGATTGAAGGCCTCTATCTTGCTTGTTGTTGTGTTCCTACTGGACTTTATCATCTATTTCCCTGAAGCTATTCATTGGCGATGCTGAAGGTTTTCTAGGGTTTTTTACCTACATCTTATTGATATGGGAAGACCTATGCTTAATGCCTACAACTATTTTTCCCTGTGGCTCTTTCCTTTTGGGTTCCTTGGGAACTTTCTCATCTCTTTCTCATGACTTTCTTTTTTTTGTCTATTGCTTCCTCTGCTTCTGCTGGTGTCTTCGTAGTTTCCTCTCCTCTCTACAAGAGGATATCGTAGCTTGTGGAGATCCTTAGTTTGCCGATCCACTTTCCAAGCTAGACAAAGATGTAGTTTCATCACAATTCATTTTTTTTCTGGCATCCTTGTTTGTTTCATCCAGATTCTGGTTTTTCCCTATGTGGGATGTTACTCTTAAATAGTTTCTGGTTTCCCCTGCGTGGGATGTTGCTTTTTCCTGCCTTTTGGGATGTTCAAATTTGTAACTAGGTGAGATTGTTCCTTCGTTGATTTTTTCTGCCTTTTCTCTTTCCCACTAGGTGGGCTTTTCAATTTTTGGCTTTTCATGTTTTCCCACTTCGACCGTGATTTCCTCGCGTCCTACCTAAAGGTGATCCTTACACCTATCCTGACAGCTTTCCTTCAGTCTGTCCTGAAGGCTTTCCTTCAATTTGTCCTTAAGGCTTTCCTTCAATCTATCCTGAAGGTTTTCCTCAAGCCTTTCCTAAAGTCCATCCTTGGCCTTTCCTACAACCTTTTTAAAAAAAAAGTCTAATGACTTTTTGTAATCAAATTTTGGTTTTGGATCCCTTGATAAAAACTCACTTTAAATTTAACCAATGAAAAAAAAAACTAAAACTAAAAAAGTTTCATCCCTATCTATAAATAATCATGCTTTAATATATATATTTTAATTAAAAAGAAAAAACCAATAATTTTTTTTTAAAGTAATACTTCTTATACACAGGATTGAACCCAAATCACATCACCTTACTGGTAAACCACACTCACACCATAAACCATTAAACTTTATCCGAAATATTATCCTATTAAAAATGATAATAATATAAAGCAGAGAAAAAGTGCAGTCAAGACACATGTTCCTAAACCGTTAAGTTTATTTGCATTTTCAACATTAAACTAGAATATAATATAAAATCCGAGAAGATCGGTTGAATAATTTGCGAGAAAAATATTATTTTTATAAGTAAAAATCTTTTATAATCTTTAATCTCTAAACTAAAAGAAACCAAACTGAGTTCCTTCAGGGCATATGGATACAGGTAATAGATAGCTAAAGGTAGTGAATAGATAGCTAAGTAATGGACATCAGGAAATATCTATCTGGTTTGAAAATTGAGATACTTAATGCTGAAGACAAAGACCAACGCAAACAAGATTGGAAATGCAATTAAGGCGGCTGCAACGCGTCCCAAAAACTCATGACGATAACCAAAATAGCTCCTTAAAAATTCATGGAGTTGTTGCTTGCGGCCATCTGCCAAGAGCATTTCATCTGAAATTTCCCCATACTGAGACGCCACCATTCCATATAGACTCCATGCCATTGGTGATGCCCAGTAATACCATCTCCACCACACTGGAATTCTCTGCAACCAAAAATAAAACACATGCATTATAACCAACGGAAATTCTCTGCAACCAAAAATATAACATATGAATCATAACCAATCTATTCATTTGTTCGTATCAATCCATATAGACCACTATGAAACTGGCTTGACAATGAAGACTTGGATATTATATATAAAAGTTTCAAGGTTTCAAATAGAAAGAAAATAACATACATAGGAGTATCAAACACAAAGAAAATAACATAGGGGTAAGGCAACACAAGGACCAACAAACACAGATAGTCTTCTCCTACACATATGGAACAAAAGGACCACAAAACGCAGATTTTCTCCACACACAATTGGACATAGGAGAATTAACTAAACCCAAAACAATATCCGGTGATGTAATATGTATTATGCTTTTAGGCCTTGAAAAGGAATTCGTTAAAAGTAAGCAGCTCTGAGTTCTGCTCACCAGGCGTGGAATCATGAAGCCCGCGAAAAGCATCCAGATGGCAATGAAACCGGTGGAGAGAATGGAAGCGACGCTGGCATTGGGAGTGAGGGCCACCGTAGCCATTCCATAGTAGGTGTAGCAGAGCAGAGAAGAGAGGAGGCAGAAAAAAAACCAAAAGAATTTGGCTGTACTCCATCTGAAATCCATCATTGCATAAACGATCGTCCCATACACTACCGCTTGAACAAATATGTATGGCACTTCTATCATAATCTGCACAGCAATGTACATAATCAAATCACAATCGGTTAGGTTAGATTAGTTTAACAGGAAATGTTGTGAAGCGTTGTGAACACCTACTTGAGCAAACGCATAAGCCAAAGCGGAATACATCCCCGCTGCCCTTTCTCTATAAAAGACTGTTCTTTCAATGTCGACTACGGGCAGAACAGAAATTGTATTGCTATAGCCCAGAAACAGAACCGCCGCAAACATGGATCCCACCGCATTAAAAAGATCTTGCTGCTTTTCCCTGCAACATAACATTCCATATCACACCACACTTCATGCTAAGAAAATCGTAAAACTGAAAACATTGTTATTTTACATTTGTTATCAGAGCAATAGAGCCGTCGTAAGAACAAATATCAATCCTAAGTGTGGTATCAGAATAAGGTTGGAAAGAAATTGCAGTTTGTTCATGTCCATCAATATACATTCTTCATTTTTTAATGCAAAACATCCATATATATATATATATATATATATATAACATGAATCACAAAAATGATGAAAGTGTGAAAGAATCTATATATTTCCCAAGTGTTTGATTTGAGAGTTATTCGGTATCAGAACAATATATCCTGACGAGAGCAAATACTAATTGTATGTGTGGTATCAGAACTTGGTTGCAGAGAAACTGCTACGTGATCATTTTTATCGAAATTTTTATGTTCATTTCTAGCGAATAAATCGAAGTCTCACGTTTTGTGTCCCTTTCTCCAGAATATGGTGCCGAAAAGCATAGCACAGCCTAAGGTGAATAGGAGTCGAACAGCGTTGTACTGAGGATTTCGCCAATAAGACCAATGTTGCTTCCACAAACATGCCAATACTTGAACTGCGTAGGATTGAGAAAATTTTCTTTTGAAATATAAATCTGTGGAGCCTTCGGTAGGCTTGCTCAGTTCCTCGATCATAGTTTCATTTCGCCTGTATATCATAAAATCATAAAATTTTAATAAAACACGGGAAACAGAATATTATTATTATTATGATGATGGACGATGACAAAGGTGGATAGAAGGGACTTACAGGTATAGGGATGAATTTTTATAAACTTGTGCAAAATCAATTCCGAGACGCGTCTCTGCAGCGGTGGAGGTTACTTCCAACATCCAGGTCGCAGGGTTGTATCCAGGTGTGATTTTGGGGATGCCTGGAATCGCCTCCAGATACTCGATTAATCTTTCCGATCTGCAACCAAGAGGCCCTACGTAGACGAGTTGTCCTCCGCGCTTCATCAACACCAGCTGCATTTCATTTCATTAAATAAGTATATATTAGCACTGCAAACACGAGGCCCATGGATAAACAACACCATGTACAGCTGGAGGTGAAGGCTTGGGCAGGGCAATCCCCACTGACGGGCATTCAACTGATGTTGATGTTGGGTTAGAGCAGGGAACCCGTTAAGTATATAGCAAATATTATTTATAAGGCAGGTTTTTGGTAGTCATTAAGATCGTTCACATTATTCATTTATTTAAATTATAATTTTTTTCATATTTTTAGATTGAAAATAGATTAAAATTTTAATTTAAATAATTATAATTTAAAATTGTATTAAAAGAACATCAACCCGAAAACGTATGCGGAAGGAACCATTTACTAAAGAATAGCTTTCTGCAGGGCATGGTCGAGCTACTCTGCTAGAAATTCCTACATGCATGGCTCAGATAATTGAGGAAGCCTTTTGTAAAAGTATTGTTCCATGATTTTTTTCCCCTAATGACTTTGCTAAACAATTTTAGAATTTATCATGGCTCAGATAATTGAGGAAGCCTTTTGTAAAAGTATTGTTCCATGATTTTTTCCCTAATGGCTTTGCTAAACAAATTTAGAATTTATCAGCCCCCTTTCACAAGAAACTAAAAATTGATTCCAAAATAAGCATTTTTCACAAAACACACGCTTCTTAAAAGCAAGTCTTCTTAGGATAGTGTAGTGTATAGGGATTTAAGTTTTTTTTTTTAAATTTAAATTTAAATTATAATAATATATACAGTATTATTGTAATGATTTTGGTTTTCAAAAATCAACCATAGCTAAGTCTATTAAAAAAAATAGAAACAAGAACAACAAAAATTGAGTATATGTCAACAAAAGAAAATTTCTATTTTTGAAAGTTGATGTAGAAAGCAATGCAATGTTAGATCAAAGTGTAAAAAAAATCAAATATAAAATGTTAAGTTTTGTGGGAACTTTGAACCTTTAAATAGGTGTTTAAGGTTTATATCTCATTGATGTAGAAAGCAATGCAACGTTGGATTTAGATGTAACAAAAATCAAATATAAAATGTTAAGTTTATTTGTGGGGACTTTGAAACTTTAAATAGATGTGAAGGTTTACATTTTAAAGACAGGTCTTAACCTAAGTATAATTGGATAATCATATTAAAAAAACAACATACCCTTCAACCTTATATATACTAATAGTTGAATAAGTATACCTTATAAATAAATAACATAAAAATACCTTCTTCTATATTAGTTTTAATTGTGAAAACTTTAAAATTTTAAATAGAGGTTTAAGGTTTAAATCTTGTAGGCATGTAGTAACCCAAGTATAATTAACTAACCAATGATCTATGAAAATTCCCTCATATGATGGATAATTATAAATTAGATAAACAATATGGATCAAGATCCTCTCATGCAACATATTTATCATACAAGTTTATTTTACCTCTATATTTTATATATAATAAACCTATAATTGTATAACCTATAATGTCTCCCAAAATACTACAATGATAAAAGATATTAAGCTAGACTCAAGCTTTATAGGACAATTCATTAAAAAACCATAACACTCATGAAAATACAAGTATTTAAGTCATGCTCGCCAAAAGTTACCAATTTTTTTTTAAAACACAGGGATATGTTAAGTGAGAGTGTGTACCTCGTCGAAGGCTTCAAAGATATCTATGCTGGGTTGATGGATGGTGCAAACAACAGTTCGTCCAGTGTCTACAGTGTTCCGAACTGTTCTCATCACAATCGCGGCAGCTCGTGCGTCGAGGCCAGAGGTGGGCTCATCCATAAATATTATTGAAGGATTGGCCACCAGCTCAACTCCTATGGTCAATCTCTTTCTTTGCTCTGTAGACAGACCGTTCACTCCAGGAAGACCCACCAGACCGTCCCTTAGGTTATCCAGCTCTATAAGTTCCATTACTTCCTTCACGAACGTCTACGGGAAGAAGCATGGTTGTTTCAAATGAAGTGTTAAAATAAAATGATCAGTTCACACACAAGACAGGAAGCAAGACACAGCAGTCGGTAAATACATACCTTTCTTGTTTCAGGATTAACCTCTTCGGCAAGACGGAGCCAAGCGGAGTAAACCAGGGATTCGTATACTGTAAGATTGGGAGAATGAATATCATTTTGTTCGCAGTAACCGGAAATGCGTGCAAAAGTTTCTTGTTTCTTGGGATAACCAGAGATGGTGATTGAGCCTTCAATATGGCCGCCAGTCTTCCTCCCTGCAAGAACATCCATCAATGTAGTCTTTCCAGCCCCGCTCACTCCTACTAAAGCCGTTAGTACTCCCGGCCTGAATGATCCGCTCACATCGCGCAATAACTGAAGCCTGTCTTCTACAACTCCTCTTCTCTTCATTTCCTGCTTTGCATGAATGTTTGTATTAGATGATCTCATTGCAATTGCAATCTACAAAAACATATATATCGAAGACTACAAACAACATACCGCAGGCATATCAACGTAATAGTTGACGTGGTGAAACGTCAACGACAACGGCTTGAAAGGTAAAATCATTCCCTTTTTTCCTGCTGTTGAGACGTTGCTACTTCCCTCCCGTGATGTTCCATCTGTAAAAAGTTTTCAACGAATTTCATTTCTCATTTTCCGACTTTAAATATCAACCAAATTCCAACAAAATGTTAAATTTCTTTCTGATTAAATCTAAAATATGAAGCGCAAGAAAACAGTTTCAGCCTACCGGTTGTTTGTATTTCACTGGGTGCAGATCTTCTAAACGAAAGCCTTTCCATTTCGTAACTTTGCTCCTTTTCCAGATCATCTTCGGCAACTATTGCCTGGGGTTTTCCAACAGCTGATGTGTACACCCAAAATTATACATCGAGGTCCATCAGCTTGGGAAAAAAGGTACTAGATCAAAGTGGGCATCAATTGAAATCTTACAAAGTTATTATATAAGCAGGTTAAAGTCGTACTTACGGTTCAGGTATTGCAATGCTAGTGTAAAGACAAAATGACATAGAATGATGAAGCCTATGAGCCCTCCCACACCAAGCCAATACCAGTAGTCATGGGGGAAGATCCCACGAGATTTCAGCAATTCGACGCCAATATTTTCATTTGGCTGAAAGCAAAAACATAACCAGTAGAAGCATGTTTTGTCATAAAGCCATTTCTTTTTATCAAGAATCCAGGCTTTAGTTAGTCATATACAAACCTTTTTCCACGTCGTTGCCAAAAACTCATTTACTGCAATAGCATTCTGAGCGTACATGAGAGGGGATATCCAGTAGCCCCATATCCACCATCCTTTTATATCCTCTGTGTAGTAGTAAACACAGTTGTACAATCACTATACTTTGATTCAGATTTTTTTTTTAATATAATAAGTGGCAATCAATTCTCAAACTGAAATATATACCTCTTGATACGATGAATCCGCCTAGGACAAAAATTACCATAAGAACGAAAACGCCAACGGTATTTCCCATTATCAGATTCCGTGTCAGAGAAGCTAGGAAACGAAACAGTCCCAAGCCCACCTGATGGACGAGGACCAAGAGTAAAAATTGTCGGAAGAACCTGCACAAATTAGAGGAAGCAAGCGTGATTTAGATGGGGGGGCGTGGTTCGATATCCGGGGACATCAAGCAAATGTAATAAAATGATGAAAGAGCTCTGCACCCACTACGAAATTCAGAAGGGTTTGCCCTCCTATATATATTAAAAAGACAGAAGATCTTGATTTAGATGTGCCCTGTAAATAGGCAAATAAATAGCTACCCAGACGAATATCGTTTTTACCTGTTTGGATTTGGGGCAAAACCAATGGTATAGTAAGTAATAGCGATCCATGTGATAGACTCTATTAAGGAAATAGGAATCTCCGTAACGAAGATTGGGGTCGAGTAGGCCCAGGCAGGATAGAACATTAAATCTCTCTGTTTGTAAAATACAGGAAGCTTTTCAATCGTGGCTACCATTGCTGAAATCCCGTTGAACATATTAAGAACCAGAGCCAGAAAGAGAGCTCCAATATAGACGGATGCATCCTCCACAGTTCTATGATGCATTTTTGTACGAAAGAAAATCGACAGGGCCAGAAGAGCTACCGTAGTTATCTGAAAAAAGATGGTGCAATTATTATTCGTATATTAAAATTAAAATGCAAAAATAAAGCAAATTTAAAGTCAAAATAAATCGATTTCTTATGTCCGAATTCTTTAAACCTGGAAGAATTTAAATATATGGACAAAGGAGTTCCTCTTCATGAGTAAAACTTGTCTGTCGAAACATGCTTTAAAGAGCTCTCTTTGGGGTAAACCGTATTTTTTGGTGGTGAGAGCAGCCGGATGGCATTCTCTCTTATCGAATGGCACTGATAATGTTTGTCTGAGTGTGGCTCCTACATGAAAATTTTGAAACGCTTCTGAAAACTCCTTCACTGATACATATCGGTATGGCTGACTCCTGTTCCACCAGTATTGCTCTTGGTCTTTACGCGAGGTTACCTGACGGATCAATAAAAAATGAGCAATTAAAGTTAGTTAAAATTAAAAAACAGTTACATTTTTTTGCGATGAGTCCGAAATGAGCTATGAGCTATTTACCTCTTGCAGGAAATCCGCAACACCTTTTCTTTCGGGGCATTTAAATCCCATGGATTCAAAGAACTCAACAACGTATTCTCGAGGTCCATGGTAAACCAGATAACCTTCGGATATGAGAATGACATCGTCGAAGAGATGGAACACTTCCGGCGCAGGCTGCAGAAGAGCAATGACCATGCTTGCCTCCATAACGTGAACGTGCTGCCCCAGGCATTGCACAATCTGATATGTCGTCGAGCTGTCCAGACCCGTCGAAATTTCATCCATCAGAAAAACTTTCGCACCCCCGACAATCATCTCCCCTGTTGTCACTCTTTTTTTCTCACCTCCCGAAATCCCTCTGCGCATGTTATCTCCTACCAGCGTATCCGCGCATCTCTCTAAACCCAAAATCTGCTCCACCACCACCGCCACCAACAATAATAATTTTACTTCCTAGTCATATGTAATCGAAGATTCTGCATACAGAGTTTGTTGACACTTTACCTTTAGGACATAGTCCGTCGTCAAGTTGGATCTCTGTCCCTCTAATGATGTTGCCTGCAAATTGAGTGAAAATAGTTAAAGATCTTATATAGCGCTGCCATTAAAATGAAAGAAACGTGCAGACTGTTTGCAATTCCATCACAGAACATTAAATTCCAAGATAAATCAAAGCTAGAAAAGCACTGCTCAGTCATTTTAGTAAATTCAAACCCAAATTATTATTATCCACCGATTCACGCACCTCTCGATTTCCGGCAGGTGTTCATTTCGGAAAAGTTCAATTATTTTGATTTTAGTAAAATATCTGTGCCTCTACGGTGTCAATAAAAATAAAAACTTCCTTCCACCACAAGTAATGCAATAACCATAATATCTTGTTTAACCTCGTAAATATTCCTTGTTATTAATAGCTCTAATATTCCTTACTACTGCTACTAACAGCTTTATTTTCCTAATAGATTGTGCTCACATAAAACTTGCTCCAATCGCTTAGAAATTTTGGATATCTACCTTCATAAACAGATCAATATCTGGATCTGGTTTCAGGCCGAGCTGCTTCTCTCGTCTAGAAAGTTCACTCAACACATCTGCAGCCTCATCCTCGGATTATTAATCCGTTTTCTGGATAATAAATCAAGTAGAATAGAACTAGAATAAAATGAAAACAGAAATATATACCATATCTTGAACCAACGCCTTGACAACGAGAGGAGAAGTCCAAGGTTTCTCTCACAGTCATTTCTCCCATATGCAAATCCTGCTGGCCAATATAAACGGAAGTCCTTTGCGGCACGAACTCGCTCATTGAATGTCCGTTATACGTAACTCTTCCTTGAACCTGCAACAGAAAAGAAAGAAATAAGAGAAATGTCTGAATTCCATTGTTATATTTTAACGGTGATAACAAATAAATAACATGTATATCTGATTCAGTTGAAAATGTGACTTACTTTGAGGCTCTTGTCTAGTTTTCCTGCAAGGGCCAACAACAGAGTAGTTTTGCCCGAGGCAGGGGGGCCAAGCAGAAGCGTCATCCTTCGTTGTACCACACGCAAAAGCAAAAGCAAAAGCAAAAGCAAAAATATGAGACCAGCAATCAGATTAATCGCTTAAGCAAATTAAAGGTTTTGAAATATTTATTGTTTACCTTCCTGGTTTGATTACACCGCTCACATTCCGAAGAATCCTCAACGTCTTCTTTTTACTCCGAATCACACCAAGTCTAACCAACGCATCCTAACGATGAGAATTGTATTCAGTCTTATGCTTTGTTCAGACGCTAATGGGGACAGAGATAGACATAATATTAATTCTCACCTCTGCAATGTTAACGGTCCAATTTAATAGTGTGGGCAATGCCCGACGTCCCACGTAGACGTTGGCAGAAACATTCAATTCTTCGAAACGGATTTCGACCTCGGGCAAGACGATGCCAACTCTACATTCCCAACAAAACAAAATCACAATCGATAAATTTAAGCATATAATTCAAAGAAAATTTTCGAACCAAGAATTCAAAGAAAAATTCCGAACCTGTCTAGCCTCTGACGGACTTTCTGAAGAAAGCGTTCGTTGTCTTGGTCTGCTACTTTTATGATTCTGTCTATCAATTGTTTCCGAATTTCAGGCTGGAGATTCCTAACGTCAATTTGGCCGTGAGAGGATGAGGATTCTTGTGGTTGTGCCGCTGCTGTTCCGTCTATTTGTTCTTCTGTAACTTGTCTAAGTATGGAAGTTCTCAGGCGGTCATAGGTGGGGAGCTTCTCTATAGCAGCCCACACCAAGGCTTCCTCCTCTTCGGATCTTCGTCTCGACGACTCACTTCCAAATAAAATGGAGCTGCTAGAGCTCAATGTTCTCCCAATCTTCTCCATTTGCTCTCCCAATCTTTCAATCGCAGTCGCCTCTCTATCGCAGTTGAGTACAAGGTAATGTGTTCGATTCCTAACCTCTGCCAGAACAGTTGGCACGAGGGGTCTAGGGATGTAGGGGTATGAAACAGACATGGAGCAAAAGCTGCTATGACAGATAGGCGTGACATATTTGCTTTTCTACAGTGGCATATTCCTATTTTATTACAGTTTAATTTAATAGCTCTTCTTCCTGAAGCTGTTATTGTAATCATTGTTTTGGTAAGGAAACTTTATTAACAGGGAACTTTATTAACAAGTGATATTAGTCTCGTGGTTAGTGGATTGGTAAGTTTGGACACTTATCAAGAGGAGATTTAGGTTCAAAACCGACTCTTCTTGGTAAAGGCAGTAGTCTGATCCGATTTCTCTGAGTGATGCATGGGACAGACCTAGTAGGTGGTCCCAATCTCACACGGGTTAACGTTACCAGACGGCGGGTTTGTTGAAAGCAATCATTGATAGTTTGAACGGAGATTTGTAACCAAAAAAACAAACGATGTTTACCATTATTAATTGAATTGGCAAGGCAAGGTTTTTTATTTTACTTGGTCAATGTGATACTTTTCTAGTTTATTGTTGATTGTAGTGGTGTCATTTTCAATGGTTCCCTATTTTGTAGGATGTATAAATTTAATGTTTTAATGAATCGTACAATCCTCTAAAAAGTACTTTAGGTCGAGCTTTATTTTCATAAACTAAATTTATAAAAAAGGATTTGGTACGACGATAGCGACAAGAGGTAGTTGAATAATAATTTTAAAAATAAATTACATATAAATAAAGTTAGCCTATATTGTAAGTTAAAGTGTTCAGTGATAAGCGGATCTCATAATTACTATAGAGAAAGCTCCAAGTATCTAGTGATAAGCGGGATCCCACAACCACTACAAAGAAAGCTCCAAGGACGACAAGAACTAAATAAAGTTTGAAAAAAATCAGAGGTAAACAAAAAGGAAAGACAGAAACCAAACCACCAAGCCCCAAGGGATCTCATTAATTGTATTTACAAAATAATTATATAGGATTGAAACATATTTTATTTTTATTAAATAATTTTAAAGTAGTGTTAAATTAATTTATTATTATTGGTATAATTATTGTTCTTGTTCTTTTCTTAATGAATTAGAAATGACAAGAAATAAAGAGGGACTAAAGGTTGTACTTGAAAAGGATAAATTACTTTTTATTACAATTATCTTGGTAATTATGCACATATCATTTAGTACAATTCAAACCTTAGTCTCTTTGAAAATTGATGAATCTAATTGGTTGAGGTAATGTCATTTGAAATAAATAAGATTATTTTAATTACGCCCATGAAATCATTGGGACTAAGAGCTTTAATACAAGATGGGATATGGTGTACAATGTTAGGACCCTATCCTTACTTTATTATGTAATTAAGAATTGAAGAAGTTCATAAAATTTTCTTCTAGAAGGGATATCTCTTCCCTTAGAGCCTACATTGACTCCAAAATTTAGTAGACACCTCCACATACTATTTGAAACAAAATTATCCTTGACATTCCCAAGCCAAATTTTGCACTAACTTACCCAAAATTAGAAATTTTTTATTTTATTTATTAAGGCCACAACTTTCCCATGGTCACTCGATCCCACCCAAATTTTGAGGAATAGAAGTAGCTCATTATTCTCCACCAAAGACCCTCTTGAGCCCAACTGTGAATTTTTAATTCTAAGTTGAAGAATTTATCTCGGCATTGACTTGTACCAAACCAGGAGATCACAAACAATCAAAGAAGTTGGTAAATCTCCTCATTGTGCACTCAGACTGACTAGAAATCACCTTGGTCCTTGTCTTAAAATAGTGTTTTAAACATTTTTCAGTAAGAAAAAATTCCTCCCTCCTCATAAAATAAGAAGTCAATTGAGACCTAAGCTATTGTGATGGTCTTTATACACTAATCATTTTGGTGTATAGCACCCAAACATTTTTCTAGATAATTACCAAAAATAGTAGCCACCTGAGCTTAAGAATTTTTAATTTTAGTAAGTTCCACTTTACAAGGAAACAATAGGTGACACTAGAGGAGCACATATAGAGATATAACAAAGCAATAATATGGACCACTTAACCAATTTATTTCAAGGTCTACAAGCTTTAGTAAACCATATTAGCAAGGAGATGCAGTCCATAAAATCCATCCACCTTACACATACTAATGTAATTTGATGATAGACTATGTGGATTGGAAAAGAGGCTATTTGAAGGCTCAAAACATTCCCAACAAGTTAATACTAAAGGGTTGGATGGATCTTCAATCCACATGGATGTAACAACCCATCTTGACCCCTTTGAAACTCATACCTTATTTAAACTTCCCAAGTTAGATTTTCCCAAGTTCAATGGTAAATATATTGATGGTTGGTTATATCAGACTAATCAACTCTTCAGACTCCATAATGTTCTTCCTTATCTAAAAGTCTCCGTGGTTTCCATCAATTTTGAATCAAGGCCCTGCAATGGATCTAATGGTTACAACAAACCACTCTTGACCTCTCTTGGGAAGCTTTTGAGTCCCAATTGCTCACTCATTTTGGTCCTAGTAAGTATGAAGACTTTATAGAAGCCTTAACAAAATTGAAACAAACTTCCTCTATTAGAGAATATCATACGCAATTTGAGAGACTGACTAATAGGAAAAAAGGTTTGACTAAAGGATTGTTTGAAAGTTATTTTGTCAATGGGTTGAAAGATGATATCAGGGCAGAAGTTAAAATATTTAAACAATAATCTATGATGTAATCTATAGAGGTGCAACACTTGTAGACTTGACTTGATTATTAGGTAAATGCTTGCTACTTAGTGGCAAGAGTATTGTCATCCCCACCTTCTTGAAGTTGAAGTTGGACAACTTTTTATAAGAAGTTGAAAGTGGGATCACAATTGAAGGTCTCAAGCCTTTCATAGATCTTAGACATAAAACCATGGAGCCAAAGGTCAGGTCAACTCTTTGCACAAACACAGACCATATGATTGTGGAACCAAACAATGGGCTATCTTCTCACCCCGTTCACCACAAGTTCAAGGGTGGAGGTCTAAGGATTGGTCTCCTTCCTTTGGATGGGACTCGATGATTGCTCTAATGGTAGAGAACACTTCAGAGCAACAAGTGGGGCATCATAACATAAATGAATGGTCCAGATGGGAGCCCATTACTTAGCAACCCAACCCATATGTGGCGTAGGTTGATCCCTTAGATAAAGATCCCACCCTTCCACTCTTGTTATTCTTGATGTTCCATAATATTTAAGAATATTCTCCCTTTCTTTAGTGGCTCATGAGCTTTTGTTTTTGTAATCCCCAAAATCCTATGTAATTTTGGGAAGGACCTTTGGCATGGATATTTTGGGGTGTGCTTCCATACCACCCATATTTTTTTATTAGTGTAATTTTATTATTCTTTTAATAATATAAGTCACTTTTCAAAAAAAAAAAAAAAAAAATATATATATATATATATATATATATATATATATATATATATATATATAATTTGTAGTCGAGGTGCAATTAGGTGCTATGCAAATCCTTATTGATGTTGCTTTAGACCAATCTAGTCAAGCAATTGTATTAATATTAAAAATATTTTTAAATATTTTTGAATCTATCTATCTCTTATTTTTTTGAATAGATAAAAAAATATTTTATCTATCTATTCGGACATCTATTTTATAAAAAAAATCCTTTTTGAAATTACTTTAAAGTAATTTAGTTAAACAATTCTAAATATAATTAAAAGTATTTTTTTTTTATATTTTAAATTTGTACTTAATTTAACAAATATATATATATAAAATTCAAAATTAATTATAATATAATTATATAAATTATATTTAAAATAATATTAAATGGATTTAGTAGTGGAAAGTAAACAACTTTATACAGTAATTCAAAATTTTAATTCTAGTGTCACCAAAAAAAAGTAAAAATAAAGATTATAATAATACATAGACTTAGTAAAATAAAAATAATACATGTACTTAACATCATATACATTCAAAATCTCTCCATCATGTTTTTGAACTTTGCGTAAGCATCAAAGTTACGTTGATTTAATATATAAAAAGGATAAAAATAAAGATTATAATAATATATGGACTTAATAAAATAAAAATAATACATATAACTAATATCATATAGATTCAAAATCTCTCCATTATGTTTTTGAATTTTGCGTAAACATCAGAGTTACGTTGATTTTTGAATTATGCGTAAACATCAAAGTTACGTTAATTTAATTTAAAAGGGATACAGTTTAGGTTTGTAGGATTTGTTGTATTTTTTAAGTTTATTTTTTATTATAACCTCACTATTTTATTTGGGTTTATTAGCTATTTGTTATTTTAAATTTATGAATCTTTGAAAAACCTTCATGTAAAAAAATTAGGAACCATTTCACAGCTTTTTTTAATCAAATCAAAAAGTTTGAAATGCAAGGTAGGCCGGCCTTCCGTTATGGACTGGACTGCCTCCCACCATACATTCTTCATTTTTCAATTTAGCGAGGAAATTGAGCACATTATATTGTTCCATGCGACCTGGGACCCACGTCAAGGAGTACGTAATGAATTCCTACGTCACATGTCTAGCATCATCGCCTTTCCCACTAAATATGGGATGGATCGTCCAATGAACCGTCGCCACACTTTTAAATACATGGAACAGGTATGACCAAGTCTACCACTAAATTGGGACAACTGAAAAAGAAGCTACAGCCGTGGATGTATTGCAAAATGCTACGTAGCGAAAATCTCGGACGAAAAGATAATTGTTGTTTCACATAGTGAAAAAAACAATATGAAAACTAATATATTATTCCTTTTTAACTATTTTTATTTGTGTGTGAAAACTAATATATTATTCCTTTTTAACTATTTTTATTCATGTGTGAAAACTAATCTATTTTACTAGAGATGTAGATAGATATGGAACTGAATAATGTTAATGTTATATTAAATAATAAAGGATAAAGTGAAATATCTTTATTATTTAAAGAATAAAGTGAAATATGGTTAAATAATAATATATTAGATAAATTCTTTTTATTAAAATTGTTTTGATAAAATATATTATAAGTATAATTTTAATAAAAAATTGTTAAAATAAATAAGTATGTATATAAAAAAATGTGTCATATGTAAAAATGAAATGAGCTTATGTAAACAATTAAAGAATTGGATACTGTTACATGTCATATTAAATAATAATGTTAAAAATCGCAATCTATCAACCCCAAGCTATTTGAAAAATATCTTAAATTCAAATTTTGTAGTTTTATTTTTTTGAAGTCTGAAATATGAATTTTGTAGTTTTATTTTTTTGAAGTATGAAATATGAACTATTAGGTTAAAAAAATGAAAATGTTATCTTCAATGAATTAATTGTTGAAAAGTACGGGTCCAAAAACCTCACCATCACAATTATCGGTGCCTGCTGAGGTGGTGGGTCCACAACATTGAAAACTTATTAAAACATCATCACAAATATCTGTACTCCATAAAATTTCGTTTTACATTACTATCTATTTATCAGGGTCCATGGGTCGAGAGCATTGAAAAGTCAATATATGCTGTCCAGACATTTAAGAGGGGCGAAGGTAAACGACAAAAGATGATTCTATCCTAATCAAGAATATCTTTCACAAGGAAACCTCCCAGTAGTAGACAAGAAGAAGACAAGGAGTTGAGGACCATATCTTTCAGAAGAAGACAAGATGCAATTGTAGTACGACGATGCAATCGTGGAAACGAGGCCATCTGACAACATCAATTTGCACAGTAAACGTGGGAAGGCAGAGTAAATTAAATGACATCAGAAGGTGATCGTTTAAAGTTTAAACGCTTTCTTATATGAGACACGCCGTGTTAGAGATATTAATAAGCCTTTGTTAACGACATTGGGATTGTATTAAAGGGGTAATCTTATTCTAATATTACCTTCCTAATAAATAGAATAAATTAATATGACGTTGGCATTTTGATATGACATCATACCACGCGGTCAAACATATCGTTTGGTCTTTCAACTATGTGTAAAGTGCCTTATGTTTGAATACCCCCTCACAAAACGCAAATTGTGAATGAATTAAAGGATAATCTTCTCCTCACATCGTATTCTAAAGTTGTTTTAATATAAAAGGGACTCGTGTAAAATGCTGAAAGGTAGGCTTTCCTACCTCTATGAGCTGACTGCCTCCTACAACACATATTTGATTTCTCAGTGGCATACGGCACTAGCAATTATAAAGGAAATTGAGCACGTTATATTGTTCCATAAATTCTACACTGCATGTTTTGCATCATCACTTTTTTTTAAGATTGGTGCAAGTTGAAAGAATCTGTAGCCACAGTTTTTAGAGAACATGTGAAGCATACGGATTGTTGTCATGTCCAATGAATCCGTTGCCGCAGTTTTCACAAAACATGGGAACACGTGAATGTGTAGGTTTTGACATAACATGGAAACCTGTAAATGATGATGGGAGATAGAGACAGGAAAAGAATCAATTACAGATAATTTTAGAAATTTTAACTTGAAAATTAAAAGAAATAAAACCTGTAGTTTAGAATTTTTACATTAATAATTAAAATGGTACGTAAAACATTACATAATTATAATAAACAATAAAATGAATCTAAAACCATTTAAATGAATATAATAAAATAATATATAATTTGAAATATATAGATATATGTATATATATAAATAAAATTGTAGTGAAAGGTTTCGACCAGAAAAACACAATCATAGAATGTTAGTTCTCATGAACAAGAAATATTAAGAAATATTCAAAGGTCAAAAGTTCTTAAGTCATGGATAAAAGACGAGCAAAAGTCTCTAGAAAGGAATTGAAGGCAGAAAGTCTCAAAGATCTAAAGATAAGTGGTACCGAAAAAAACTCTCGGGGAATGCCTTAAAGGTAAAATCAATAAAATGCACATTGTTCGACGAATATTGTGTCCTTGCAAAATATATCTAGTATTTTTAAGAAAGGACAATAATAGCACAAATCCACAACAAAAGTGGCCCGAAGCTCTAGAACATTAATTAAAGCAATCTTCTCCACCTAGGAAATTGTTCACCCTTGGGGTTCTCATACTAACCTAAAACCTATTTAGATGAATAAGGAACTCAGTGATGCTACATGTCGTATTAAATAATAAAGTGAAATATGGTTCAATAATTATGTATTAGATAAACATTTTATTTTTAAATTGTCTTTGTGGAACGTTATACTAGTGTAATTTTGGGCTTTCATCATCCCAGGGGGACAACGTAATGGTTTGGGATTTCGCTCTTTTTTGGGAGGTCTAAGGTTCAACTGTAGCGTGGACGAGTGTGTGAGGGGGTGGGTGTGTTGTGGCGGTGTGTTAAATTTCCTATTGATAAGCATAGCTCTCGTATTTATGAGGGGTCATGGTTGGGAGGAGATTTTTCACCCTTGTGTTTGGTCTTAGGGATTTCTCATACTAACCAAATATAAAAAAAGGGCTTTCATCCATACAACCCAAGTTCAAGCCACTCCTAAGGTAGAAAAGTATGTATACCAAAACAATTGTCTCATATAACCTATTTTTTTATTTTGTAAATGAAACTATTCTACCTAGAATGAGCGTATGTAGACAAATAAGAAATTAGGCAATGTTACATACCATATTAATAGTAAAGTGAAGCATGGTTAAATAATCATGTAATAGATAAATATTTTTTGTTAAAATCATCTTTGTAAAACATTGTATTAGTGCAATTTTGGATTTTTATCCATAAAACCGAAGTTTAAACCATTACCAAGGTAGAGAAGTATGTATACCATAAAACAATGCCTCATATAATCTTAAAAAACTATTGTTGTGTGTGAAAATGAATCTATTCTACCTAGAATGATCCTTTGTAGATAAATAAGGAACTAGGCAATGTTTCTATCTAGAATAAACCTTTGTAGATAAATAAGGAACTGGGCAATGTTACATACCATAATAAATAATAAAGTGAAATATGGTTGAATAATTATTTATTAGATAAACAATTTTATTGAAATTGTCTTTGTAGAACATTATACTAGCTTAATTTTAGGCTTTCATCCATAAAACCAAAGTTCAAACCATTGTTAAGGTAGATAAGCATGTATGCCAAAACGTTGTCTCATATAACCTTAAAAAAACTTTTTATATGTATGTGAAAATAAATCTATTCTACCAAAAATGAGCCTATGTATATAAATAAGGAACCGGATAATGTTCCATGTCATATTAAGTAATGAAGCAAAGTGTGGTTTTCCTCAAGTTTAATGGTAAAATGTTGATGGTCGGTTATGTCAGGCTAGTCAATTATTCAGACTCCATAATATTATTCCTTATCTAAAAGTCTCCATGGCATATCTCAATTTTGAATATAAGGCCTTGCATTGGGTTCAATTGTTACAATAAACCACTACTGACCTCTCTTGGGAAGATTTTGAGTCCTAATTGCTCACTCATTTTGGTCCTAATGAGTATGTGTTACAATAAGTAATTATTCTCTTAAGTTCTACTAGGATAGACATACTTGAATTTCCACTCCTCCATGAGTCAGGTGAACTCTTCGTACAGTCTAGATCAGATTTGATGAGTTGTTGTAATCCAACGGCTCTCAATGATCAACTTTGCTATTTATACAAAGTTGATCCATGGAATAAATCAATCAGTTCTATTTGTCTTCTCAAATCTTGTGATGCTTTGTAGTTCTACTCTTGGGAAATTCTAACATGGTACCAGAGTAGGATAGATTCTGCTAGCATTCTCTCTTGAAGGAAGTTTCACGAACTGGTTCATTATCTCTTATATTTTGTTTTTTAACAAGGAGGTTCTTTTCATTTCTATTGTAGAATGCTCTTTTACTTCTGCAATTTCTTTTGAAAACTCACTGTTTATGGTACTATCTAAAATAGTTTAGGACTATTTTTTTACCATATTCAGTATCTCCTTAATTTCTCAAAAGATAATTTTTGCTCTTGCTCTAAAATAAGAGATATTTTTCGAAATCTTTTTGGCCTTCTTGCATTAGCAATATAGGCATTATTTTTTTCCTGCCTTTATTATTGTTCTTCGCAGGTGAATGTTCCCTTATAGCTGCTCCTTTTTTTCTTACGGATGCACTCTTGGATCTATTCCTGCCATCACTGCGTAAGAAAGCAAGTTTAGTGGGCATTAATTTAATTTCATGGAGAAATTATTCATGGATTTTTTTAACTCATGAAAATTTGATTTTTTTCTATATTCGTGAGTTCTTCTCTCTTCCGCGTTTGTCACGATATCTTAAAGTTAATAAATATTTTTTTTTGATTTGTTCTTTATAATATTCGTGAGATCTTCAACTTTAATGCAACATATTTTATGTCAATCACGTCATTTATTTCATGGTTTGGTCATATAAAAAAACCATTTAATTCTTTATAACACGTGGCTTTTTATTTTATTAATCTAACATTCCTTTGGTGCCCGACGTTCTTCTAACGTCAACCAGAAGCAAATATTTTAAATGATTTTTTTGGTGAAGCATCCCAACGTTCTTGATGAAGCATCTCAACGTTCCTATTGGCACTCGACGTTCTTCTAACGTCAACCAAAAGCAAATATTTTAAATGATTTTTGGGGTTCTTCTTTTGGTGTATCAAGTTGACATCGATCTCTATCTTTAGTTATCTAAAAGCTTCTCCAAATTTTTTGGTCCCTAAATCTCTTCTAAAGAGCAGATTCTAATCTTTATATTCACCTCGGTGAATTCTTTTTTTAATATATCTTCTCTGCATTTGCTTAAGAGCTTATAAATTTTTAAAGTTGTGCAGCAAAGTAAGATCTACTAGTAACCAACTGCTCTGGTTCCTTCTCTGACATTCATAACATCTTATAAAGTGTATTCGGTACCTTCTCTATCGTAACCTCAATCTCAGTGCCTTCTCAGACATTCATAACATCTTTCAGAGTATTTTTGGTACTTTCTCTGACGTGGCCTCGATCTCAATACATTCTATGACGATCATAGCATCTTCCATTGAGTCTTCAATGCCTTCTCTATCATCTTCATCTCCATTGTTTAGGGAGTTCATAGGAAACCTGCATATCGTGCTCTTGGTACCATCAGTAGGATCATCCTTCGTAGAGACCTTCAAAGCCCTTGTTTGGTTCCCAGCACCTCAAACATCATAGTAGCTTTTTTGGAGCCCTTTAATAGCTTGCTAGTTGAGTTTGTCCCTTCAGGTATGATAAGTTTTATTTAAATTTCATTTATATTTATCATAACATCTCATATGTGCAGAAACATAGGCTTCTTTCATGGCTTTCGAAGCTCCCCAATTTGCAGTTCATTGGCATCTGTTTCAAGTTTGACTCCTTTTAAAAAAGTTGACGCAGTGAACCTTTCCTTCATTAAAATTTTGAAAAATTTGTAATAAGATCTTCCTTTTTTTCTCTGGTTTTTATAAAAACCAATAAGGGGTAGATCTCCTATTTAAATTTTCAATTTGTAAACCCTCTAATTCTCTTCTCTACTTTTTCTTCCTTAGTGCCTTTCATTGGCCAAAAATAAAAAGGGTCTTATTGTATAATCATATAATAAAATTCTTTTGGGGGGGTTTCTTAAAGGTGCCATTTATTAAAGAACATTTTCTAAACCTAAAGGGGGGTTGTTAATTTTGGGTTATTGCCTCTTTTCTCATTATTTTTTTCCTTACCTTTGTTTTAAAATTCTTTGGAACCTAGGTTTAAATAATATTTTAAAGCTTTCATTAATCTCAACATTCAAATACAAGATATTAATCATTATTTTTATGAACACTTCTAATTCATTTTATTCAAAGAAGATACTTACAAATTCTAATCACCTATATCAAAATATTAGACTTCTCAATAACTTATAGTTTCCCTCTCGTAAGGGTGGGTTATTTAGAAACTCTAATATCAAGATCTAGCTGATTAAAACTTCATCAAAAAACCTATGTTCCATATATCATTCTACTCAATACTTATAGTTTCCCTCTCGTAAGGGTGGGTATTTGAGAAGAATAGGTATAACGACCAAGATTTTTTTGAACATTTTGTCTAAATTCAACATATCAACTACTCATTTACTTATAGTTTCCCTCTCGTTAGGGTGGGTAATTTGAGAAGATTGGTATTAGAATCAGACTCAAGTATCCTTATTTTAAAATCTCAATTATTATCTCTTAAAGCACTTGAAGTTAAAGGGGGGATCAATTCTGGTTCACTTCAAATATCTTTAGTAAAATGAATACAATTGAGCCTCTCACCCCTCATAACTATCACACATGGAAACCCAAAATTTTAAATCTCATTTCTCAAAAAGGGCTCACGCACTTGCTAGAAGAGAAACAACCTAAATTTGAAAAAGAATATGAAATATTTGTTCATAAAGGGAAAATGTATGAAACAATGGGTATTATAAGCACTAATGTAAATGAAAGCTTATGGTTTCACATTTTTGAATGTAAAACTCCTCATGAAAGTTGGGAGAAACTAAAGAACTTATTTGGGAAAGTAGATCAAATAAGGTCAATGCAATTAGAGGCAGAATTAACAACATTATCTCCTGAAGACTTTAGCAATATTGTTGACTTTCTCACCAAATTTAAAGAAGTCCTTACTCAATTTAAAGGTAGTGGCAAGGATAAAATAGATGAAGAATGCATCTATCTAATTATTTCTAAATTAAATGGTGTATTTCAAATATTCACAACCACCTTTCTATCTACAAAAGATGCTCTTGGTGCAAGTTTCAAAATGCCCTCCTTAGAAGAATTTTGTGAGAGACTAACTAGAGAAGAAACAAAACTTGCAAAGTATGAGATCTCTTCCTCTTCCTCTAAAGCCTTAGTAGCATCCACCTCCACTAAAGAAAAATTCAAAAAGAAAGAAAGAAGTCCCATAACTTGTACTCACTACAAAAAGAATGGTCATTCTATGAACAAATGTTGGAAAAGACTTCAACAACTGGAGGCTGCAATGAAGGATCAAAATATAGACACTAAAAAGTAGATAGGGAAAGCCTTAAATGTTCAAGGCAAGGCTATAAAATCTTCTTCAAAAAACTGGGTTCTAGATTCAGGAGCCACTCATCACATGTCTTCCTCAGATGAGTCATTCACATCTATCTCCTCAAGTTCAACATGTAGTATAGAAGTTGGTGACTCATCCTTTATCCCAGTCAAAGGAAAAGGTGACATATCTATTGAGGGTGGTTACATCAATAATGTTCTCTATGTCCCAAACATTGCTTCAAATCTCCTCTCAGTCTATCAGATTTGCACTTCTGGAAAAGGCAAAACAATTCTCTTCTCACCAACAGGAGTTGAGATAAGAGACCTTCAAGATGCAAACTCTCTTATAGCAAGAGGAGATATTGATCACAAAACTCACCTATTTCACTTCAAAGGATTCCATAATTCAGAAGGGGCCTCCTGTTTTGTTGCACATGGAGATCTTGAAAGCAAAATTTGGCATGAAATATTTGGTCATCTCAGTTACAACTACCTAAAGGAATTAAACACCCATGAAATGGTAACAGGATTACCTCAAGTCTCTTCTATTTATGGGGTATGTCCTGGATGTGCTCTTGGGAAGCAACATCAAGATCCTTTCCACCCAAGTGGTTCTCTAAAGGCCTCATCCCCTCTAGAGTTAGTCCATAGTGACTTGATGGTCTTCCCAGAACCTTCTTTCAAAGGAGAAAAATATGCTTTAACCTTCATTGATGACTTTTCAAGAAGAACTTGGGTCTACTTCCTAAAATACAAAAGTGATGTTCTATCTCACTTCAAAATCTTCAAAGCCTTAGTTGAAAATCAGGCCTCTACCAAAATCAAGCAAATTCGTACAGATAATGGGGGGAATACTTCAGTAATGAGTTCTCAATTTTTCTATCAAGTCATGGCATAATTCATCAACATTATGTCTCCCATAATCCACAGAAAAATGGCATTGCAAAAAGGAAAAACTAAACTTTAAAGGAAATGGCAAACTGTATGCTCCACTCAAGGGATCTTCCAAATTTTTTTGGGCAGAAGCAATTAACTGTGCCAACTATATTCAAAACCACACACCTCATAAAGCTCTTGGCCATTTAACTCCCGAGGAAGCATGGACTGGCTCAAAACCTGATGTCTCTTTCTTCAATATTTTTGGGTGTACTACTTGGGCACATATTCCAAAGAAGAAAAGGAAGGCTCTAGATAAGAAAAGCAAAAAGCTCATATTTGTTGGTTATTGTGAGGAAATGAAAGCATATAGGCTCCTTGATCCCACAACTCATGAGGTATTTTTTCATAGGAATGTCCAATTTGATGAAACATTCCCTCATAAATATCCTCAACCATCCTCTTCCTCCATTGAGTCTCTTGAGCCTTCTCCAATAATAGAGCCTCAATATAATGAAGAACCAACTTTAGAGATTAATTTAGAGATTAATGATCAAGATGAGGATCCTATAACTCCAACTCAAAGTCCTACCACTCCTACTACTCCTTCCACTATGCCAAAATGGGCCCACACCATTGTTAAAGAAGCTACTCCCTACATCCAAGATCTTCCATCATCCAGATTAGGCAACTCCGTAGGCTCTGGTCTTGTCTGTCAATCCATTTCCACTGATCCTCAATCCTTCAAAGAAGCAACTGGTATTAAATAATGGGATGATGCCATGGAGAATGAATTCTCTTCCTTAATAAAAAACAAAACTTGGGATTTAGTTCCCCTACCTAAAGGAAGGAAATTAGTTCATTGTAAATGGATTTATAGAACAAAATATGGACCTAATGGAGAAATTGACAAACACAAAGCTCACCTGGTAGCCAAAGGTTTCTCTCAAATTGAAGGAATTGATTATTCTGAAACCTTTGCACCAGTTGCCAAAATGGATTCTGTTAGACTGGTTCTTGCTCTAGTTGCTTCCCAAAAGTGGCTTGTCTTTCAAATGGATGTAAAAAGTGCTTTCTTACATGGGGACTTAAAGGAAGAGATATTCATGGAACAACCTGTTGGTTTCACTCAAGACTCCTCCCTTGTTTGTAGGCTAAGGAAGTCTCTCTATGGCCTCAAACAAGCTCCTAGAGCTTGGTATGAAAAAATGGACTCCTTCCTTCTTTCCTCAAGTTTTTCTCATTGTGAGTTTGATGCCACAGTCTACATTTGGAGAGATAAAGAAAAAATCACCATACTTGTTCTCTATGTTGATGACCTACTACTCACTGGTAGTAACATCGCTCACATTCAGACTATCAAGGACTCCCTTTCTAAAAAATTTGAAATGGTAGATCTGGGTTTAGCTCATTACTTTCCTTGGGATTCAAATAAATCAAACAGATGCAAGAATTTCATTATGTCAACAAAAATACACTCTAGACCTTCTTCAAAGGTTTAAGATGATAGATTGCAAACCTTCTCCTACACCTTTTCAGTTTGGAGTCACTCTAAGTACTTCCTGCACATCCCCTCTATGTGATGCAACTCTATACCATCAACTTGTAGGGAGTCTGTTATACCTTACTCATACTCACCCAGATATCTCTTATGTTGTTGGCTTAATATCCAGATTCTCACATCAACCTCATTTCAGTCATTGGCAAGCAACAAAAAGAATCCTTCACTACTTGCAAGGAACTCCTCACTTTGGGCTCTTATATGAAGGAAAATCCATGGATATCATTGGTTACATGGATTCTGATTGGGCAGGTTCAGTAGAAGATAGATGTTCAACTTCTGGCTATGTCTTTTGTCTTGGTTCTTCACCAATTGCTTGGTTATGCAAAAAAAATAGGCAATGGCTTTATCATCTACAGAGGTAGAATATAGGGCAGCAATTTTGGCAAGTCAGGAAGCTCTTTGGCTTCATCAGATACTAAGAGAATTTGGTTTTTCCCATGACAAACCTATTACTCTTTGGTGTGACAATCAGAGCACAATTCAAATTGCATGAAATCCAGTTGAACATCAACGCACCAAGCATATTGAAATTCACATGCACTTCATTCGAAAGCATATTCAGAGAGGGGAAATATACTTGGACTATATTCCCATAGAAAATCAAATTGTAGACATCTTCACCAAGTCATTTCCTTCTTCGCGTTACATTCAGTTGCGAGAGAAACTTGGGGTAAAACAACTGCAATAAACAGAGGTCTTTTACCTCTCCTTTCTTCTTATTGTTGTATTATTTGGAGGATGGTTTTTTCCCATGTGGTTTTTTTTATCATCTCTCCTAAAGTATAAATTGTTCATGAGTACCTAATCAGGCCAAGTTGTTGGGACTCATTATTTTTTTATGAGGACAATCTTTGCCATCCGAAGACATGCCTCTATCTTTATTTTTCTGACAGATGGTTTTTCCCAAGGGGTTTTTTCACCATCTATATATTGTAAATGAGTACCTGATCAGGCCCTATTGTCGGGACTCATACCTTTTTTTCAATGAGGACAATCTTCGCAAACCGAAGACATGCCTCTTACCTTTTTTGATAGATGGTTTTTTCCCATGTGGTTTTACCATCTCATCAAAAAGGATCATTGTACATGAGTACCTCATCAGGCCTTGTTTTCGGGACTCATTTGTATCATTCACCCCTAGTATCACTTAAGGGGGGTGTTAGAATAAGTAATTATTCTCTTAAGTTCTACTAGGATAGACATACTTGAGTTTCCACTCCTCCATGAGTTAGGTGAACTCTCAGTATAGTCTAGATCAGATTTGATGAGTTGTTGTAATCCAACATTTAGTTGCAAGAGAAACTTGGGGTAAAACAACTGCAATAAACATAGGTCTTTTACCTCTCCTTTCTTCTTATTGTTGTATTATTTGAAGGATGGTTTTTTTCCATGTGGTTTTTTTTATCATCTCTCCTAGAGTATAAATTGTTCATGAGTGCCTAATCAGGCCAAGTTGTTAGGACTCATTATTTTTTTCTGAGGACAATCTTTGCCATCTGAAGACCTGCCTTTATCTTTATTTTTCTAACAAGTGGTTTTTCCCAAGAGGTTTTTTCACCATCTATATATTGTAAATGAGTACTTGATCAGGCCCTGTTGTCGGGACTCATACCTTTTTTTTCAATGAGGACAATCTTCACAAACCGAAGACATGACTCTTACCTTTTTTGATAGATGGTTTTTTCCCATGTGATTTTACCATATCATAAAAAAAAAGGGATCATTGTACATGAGTACCTCATCAGACCTTGTTGCTAGGACTCATTTATATCATTCACCCCTAGTATCACATAAGGGGGGGGGGTTTAGAATAAGTAATTATTCTCTTAAGTTATACTAGGATAGACATACTTGAGTTTCGACTCCTACATGAGTTAGGTGAACTTTCAGTATGGTCTAGGTCATATTTGATGATCAAATTTTCTATTTATACAAAGTTGATCCATGGAATAAATCAATTAGTTCTATTTGTCTTCTCAAATATTGTGATGCTTTGTAGTTCTAATATTGGGAAATTCTAATAGTATGAGGAATTTATAGGAGCCTTAAAAAAAATAAAAATAAACTTCCTCTATTAGAGAATATCAGACCCAATTTGAGAGATTGGCTAGTAGGACAAAGGGTTTGACATATTTGTGAATATATATATATATATATATATATATATATATAGATATATATATATATATACCTTTAGGATCATGTGATGCATTTGTGTGTATTATGATGATGTGTATTATTGATGATATTGATTGATGTTTTGTGATTATATAGATGTGATATATGATGTGATGGATTTTATTAGATGCATATGCTACGTGAAATATTAAATAGATAGATGGTGATGTTCGTAGTCTAGTATATGTTTGTTTTGATCACATTGCGTATATGTATTTCATAATAAAAATTAGTTTAGTTAATCAATGAAAAATTAACATTCATAATGATATGTTAACACAACATGAAATAAGGTAATCATAATGGATATAAGACGTAAGACATGGATGAGAAAAATTAACTCACTAGGCAATGAATAATGGTTTATGATACACTACATGAAGGGAGACTATAGGATGTATTTATAATGAATGCTAATGAAGCAGAATATTTATCACCCACACACCTTAGGGTTATTGGCTTCTAAAAATATTTTAGGAAACTCAAAAACCCTAGTGGCACCAATCAAACTCATCTACTCGTCAATTAGTATCTTGTAGAAATCAAGATCATCCTGAAAAATATCACACCTCTCATGGACCATAGTGTGTACGATGTTGTTCATTTTATATCTTGAGAAAGGTTGGACGAACGAGTCGTAGCCCAAGCTAATATAAGCTAGATCATATATAAGTATTCATAGGTCTACACAAAATAAGGTTGCTAATGTGACAAACATGTTGCCATGTCGAGGACATGCTCCATTGCTTTTTAAGTGTCTATAGCCCTCATAGAGGTTCTCCCTATAATACTTTGATAGCTAGGTTTATATAACCTCGGTGGAGGCATCTAAAATACCTAAGAAACCAATATGTGAAAATATTTTGCTCTTGCACTTTATTTATTTATTGAAACATGCAATTTGGCTCCTTAGGTTGGGATTATGCACATGGAATGAGCGACAAAATTTTTTTCCTTTTTATGGCAAGACTACTCATCGCATTGTATTCCCTTAACTCAAAATTTGATTAATATGTGATATTTGAGTGGTCCAAGAAAGAACTAGATTTAGCTAACAAAGGCCAAAATATACTTAAAACATGATGATATTTGATAAAGGTTGAGTGGAACACTAGGTATGGATGAATAACAAAACAACCTCTATTTCCAAGCAACCTAAGGAATCAATGAATAAGACATCATGAAAATGGGTTTGACTAGGGCTTGTGATGAACAACCTATTAAAGACAAACAATGTTTATGCAATATGGTGGACAAGAAAATATAATCATTGACAAGAAGGTAGAAGATATATAAATCAAGACATACAAATTGGAACAATATGTACAACTATTATATGTCATAGATTAATTTTGCCAATCAAAATTGGGAAACGTATATTAGCACATCCAAAAGGTGATGAAATTATCATACTATAAACCTTATGCATGAATGAAATGGATTAGTGTGGTGGATGTATGCAATGGATTAGTGTGGTGGATAAATGCAATGTGATAAAGTTGGAGGTGGAAGTTGAAGGGAGTAAAATCTTCCCTAGAGAGAAAAGTGGTGTTGAAAGAGGGTGAACTCCCCTCAATCATATAATTGGATGGAATAGGATGAGAGAGGAGGGAAATGGGGTAAATAGGAGGCTAAGGGAGAAGAGAAATAAAATGAGGAGAAAATAAAGGGTGATCCATAGGTATGTAGCCTTTCATAGTATGACCATACAACAATGACATGAAACCTATTAAATAAAGGGAAGAGAAGGAGGTTGAAGAGGTGGGGAATAAGGAGTAGCTACAATAGAGTTGGTGACCGAATGGGTTGTGAGGGTGCTTGAAGATGAATGTAAATAGTTCAAAGTGATACTTGAGAAGGATATGTAAGATTCTCTAGAATCATGATCAATGTGAGATGCCCCAGTGATATAAGAGGTGAATATCTTTGAACCTTGTCATTGACATATTGATGAGATCATTTAATTTGGAAGGTTGATCAACCATATGTAGGTATACTCATTATTGATTCGATCAATTAGGTAAGTGGGATAGATTGGCCACCTTGAGGAAGCATACACATGTGAGTGAATATACAGTTATAGGCCTAAAGTATACCAAATTGGATCTGATTAGAGTTTGTGTTGAGAAGATAAATTATGCATTTTGCCCTAGTAGAGAAGGGGTAATTATAGTCTTAGAAAAGGTTTTTAGACAAACACAAATTTCAAGAATGAGTGTTTTGGTATTGATCATTTTTTATACAACATTAATAAGGTAATGGATATGGTGGATAGTCGATAGGGTACTAGGTGGAACAATAGGTACCTCATGATCCATGTCAGTTGCATAGGGAATATGGTGGATAGTGGATAGAGTACCAGGTGGAGCAACAGGCACATCACCCATATGGGTTGGAGGATTTATCGAAGGATGAGGGATCAACTTAGAGTGATCCATAATACGGTGCTCCTAAAGCATGAGCTTGGCTTTTGATTAAGACCATAAGCAACTAGTGATAAAATAAGATGTGGAGAGCAAGATATGACCAAAAGGAGACGTTGCTTGCCAACTATGGGAGGAACCATCCATGTCTAGGTGGTTATGACTATGAACCACACATTCCTAAGAAGTTCAAATTGTAAACCACACTTTGTTGTGTGGTCCTATAGGGAACCACATATGCCTAGGTAGTTGATTATAGAGATACTGTATAGGGGTTGTAGTGATAGAAATATATGATAGAGACATGTTTTGGTTAGTATTTTTTTTATTTTTTCTATTTTTATGAATGTCTTTGGAGTTTTTGAATTAAATTTCTAACTACACAAATAAAAAAATAAAACAACAAACAATTAGGATGAGGGTGCTTATTGTGATTAAGAGCGATTTTGATATTTGATGTTTAGATTTAGATTTTTTTTTTTTTGGTTTTTTTTGTTATTTTGATTTTTTTGTTGGTTTTTGTGTTTTGATGTTGCCTTATCCTAAAATCTACAAAACATGGATAATAAATATCTATAAGGTCTGTCTATGCATTATTACCAATATGCCCTAGAGTATGTGGGGAGAAGTTACACATAAACAACTTAAAAGCTTCCTAAGGTGGGAGGGAATCATGTTACCTAAAATGCAAAAACACCTCCAATACCCTTTTTAGGGGGTATAAGAGGTGACACTTTCTAGAACTTATAGATACCTCGTCATATTTTACATCATCCTCAATTAGTCTAGATGAAGAATGACAATTGTACACCCACTAATTATTTAGCTCCATGAGTAAGGGTGTCTAACCTCATACTACCTTGAGCTGGTCCCAAGGGTAATCATATTATTAGTGATGAAATCTAAGAAACTATGTGATCTAACTATGGTTTCTAAAGGGATCAACCGATGGTTGGGGATGAAGTCCAACACCATCGATTTATTTGTAATTTTTTAGTGCAAAGGGATGTTGTTTTTGGAATTTTGTTTCTTTTAAATATGTCTAACTAGGATGCACAAACAAGACTATATTAAGGATACAAGGGGGGTTCCCAAGGTGCAATATCTCCTTTACAAAAATGAATACAATAACACCCAAAAGGTATTCTAAAAAACCTAAAAGAGTGGGTGGGTTTTAAATTATTTAATTCTTGACCACCATTTGTTGAATGTGTCTCTATGAACCCTACACATAATAAAACATAATGATTAGTAGCATCTATGGATCTACCATGATTAGAACTAGATTCATACATGATTTAAACAATAAAGTGGCATAAAATGATAATTAAGATAATAACATAGCTCAAAATGCTACAAAACATAGAAAGTATTACCTTGCTTGCTTTTTTTGACTATCTACTATTATTTTTCTAACTATTGCTTGTTTCTGGAGTGGACCACCTGGTGGTAGGCAATTAACTATCAACCATATAATGGTGGGTAGTTGAGCCTATCCTACACAAACTTTTACAAAAAACTTAGGATAAAAATTTGGAAGCTATTTGTGGTTGAATATTTTATTGAGTCGTGTCTTGAGTGGGAACTGCTTGTTAGGGGTGGTTGTGACTATGAACCACTTAGGTATGGGCGGTTGAAGTTATGCTATCTAAAATTTGATGAAATTTGTAGGGGACCTTTAAGATGATGTCCAAAGCTTCTAGTATGAGTTTGGAGTTGCCTAGAGCTTCCACTTGTGAGTAGTTTCACAAATAAATAAAGTGCAAATAGAGGCATACAAAGGATTCCATTGATGGTTTGCAGGTAAGATTGTGCTCACAATAGGGAGTGTGCACATAGGCTAGGGGAATGTGCACAATGTCTAGGGAAATCTGTACATAGGTTAGGGGCATCATGTAGTCACATGGTGACAAAGGGTTTGGTGTAGGATAGGGCTAAGTGATTAAAGAGGGATAGAGAAGGCTGATTTAATTTTTGTAAGGTTAGCATGCTATATTTTAGAGTATTTAGGACTATTACAAAATTATTAATTATTTACCTTAGGCAAATATTAAATAAATATTTTTTAGGTGTCTACATTTTTATCTTTTTGTACTGTGTTATGTGACAAACACAATGTAGTGCAAAAATGTATGATGTCAAATGGATCAATTGATGATGGAAGACTATAGAAAACTATTCAAAATATGTCTAAAGGAACCTCTAGACTTACAACGATAACCTGGCATCCTTAAAATCCCAAATTCAAAAATATATAGTTGATATTAAAGGGTGAACGAAGGGACATTTAAGATGAAGATATCATAAGTTCTATATTTTAGGAAGAAAAGAGACAAGATGACAAAGGGGATGTAGCTAAAATCTATGCAATGCAAAAACCAATTCATGTCAAGCTACAAGAGCTAGTTGGCAAGAAAGAAGGATTTATAGAAAATTATTTTGAGGATATAATTGAGGACATGGAAGATATTGGATAACTATAGTTTTTGGATAACAATGAGTGGTAGAAGTTTCAAGGGATACTACCACAAAAGGTCAGATGAGGATGACCAATAATTTTGATATTTTTACCATGAAGGTCCCTACTTTTTAGATTCTATGCTCAAAGATAAATGTGGGATACGAGATCTTAGTCCAATTGATCTTGGCATCCCATGAAGTCACCTTAAATGTAGTACCTTAGAACTACCTTGTCATATTTGTAAATTTTGAACGATAATGCCACAATATAGATGACATGGTAGAGACATCCTAAAATTCTCAAAATCTAACCAAGTACATAAAATGACTAATCCACTTGTAAAAGCCAACTGATTTTCTCTGAATATTTATTTATTATCTAAAAAAGACCAATGGACTTGAGGGAGTGATTCTCTCATCAAAATTCATTGATCTATCTATAAATATGAGTGATTCATTCCCTAAGATAAAGTAAATGGTACAAATACACATGAAGGTATTTTTAAGAAATGGGTCCCAAAACAAATATTTTGCAAAGTGATATTTTAGCATGTAGTGGTACACTAAGTCATTTTTAAAGTCTTTTAAGCCTATTAGAGGTATAATTGGAGGTATGTAATATTTGGTGGTGTAATATTTCACTAAAGTTACCCCAAAATATTTATTTTCACTAGGAGTAATTGTTTCTAACTAAAGGATAAACTTTTACTATGAATAGGAATTTAGGGCCCTCATTGTGTTCATATTTTTCCATGAGAATTCAAAGCTACACTCTATAGAACCCACATTGTATTTTGTACACATAAGGTTGTACAAATTTACTATTTACTTGGATATTTTATTGGAGGCATTACCCATTTTGGTGTCTCAAGTGTACAATGGTTATGTGAGTCCCATTTAGCCCATATTATCATTCATTTATCAATTTCAAAATATAATGAATATGTGGATAGTAATGTTATTTAATTTCTTATGCATTGATTGACCACATACTTTTCTCACTATGGTTAAAAATTACATTTTCTTAAATATCGCACACTCTTAAAATTTTGACCAATTTTAATTCCACACCTTTCATGCATTTTCCTTTCCATAATTTTCTTTCATGTAAGTTAGTTTATAGTAGAGTAGTATATTTTCTTTGAGGAAAGTGGGGGGCTAGCCTAAATTCATAGGTTGAGAGAAGCCATTGGCAATCCCTTCCAACTTTGTTGAAACTTGAATTTTGGGAAATCTCAATTAGAAGTTAGGATAGTTTCATTGTTCAACAATCACACAATCCTATGTTCCTAAATAACATCCTTTATAAATGACATTACATGCTAATAGCTATAAATACATATAATAATTACATAAAAAAATAGATATTTGTGTGTCATGAAAACATGTGTAGATATTTATAATTGTAGCATCTATATTATTTCAAAGTTATCATATTCCATAGATATTAACTATGCAACCTCCTTATATCCCTAAATGATGGTTTCATTAGTGTAAGTGTTCATTGTAAGTGCAACCTAGTGACCAATCATGTTGGATTATCATCAATTCTAGATTTATAAAATGTCATTCAATATTATTTGACCGAAATAGGGGTTTAATCACTACAATGCATGAAAGTGGTAATATATATAATGATATCATTTAAATTATTTGAAATCCATGTACACATGTGAATTAAGTACAAAAAATCCTAATATATTTAAATAGTAGTTCCATTAGTGCTTATTTATCAAACTTGTCACCTAATGTCTGCTTAAGTTTGGTTAGCATCCATCTAATATTTTATTTAATGGATTTTTTAACACTGTTTAACCTAAATGGTGGTTCTATTACTACTTATTTATAAGTCACATGATGCTAGCCTTGATGGTTTTCTTTCTACTCATTCATTTATCATGTAACCTTTACATGATCTACCCATATATTATCAATTTAATTGTTTATTCAACAACATTAAACCTATATTATGGTTTTGTTGGTATTCATTCATGGTTCACACAACCCTGTGGCTCTTAATGATGACCTTCATGGATTTTTTATTATATATTAAATAATACTCATAGTTACATGACTAATGTGTAAATAAGAGGCTCTATATCAAAAATATACTTATATCAATATTCTATCTTTTAAATGGTTTGCAAGCAATCATACCATCAATATTCACTGTGTTATAACTTCCTTATCATATTAAAATATTTATCTATTGATGATATTTCATAGGTCATACAATAAGTTGTAACTCATCAAGTAGTGTTATCACCCATGTAAGTCCTAGCAAATGGTTCATTCAACCTAATTTAACATAATCAGTGTTTCCATTAACACTTTTTATTATACCATGCATCTTTTTTATCCTAAATATGACCATATACATGTGATTATGCATTTATGAATGCAATGGAATTTAAAAATATGGTAAATAAGTAGCTTAAGTTATAATATATGTTTATATCAATAACTAATTTATGTGATCATTTTAGATTTGTAATATCCTGAATGACCATATGCATATCACATTAATTGCATCTTAAAGTTTTATTTTAAGTTAAATCTGATATATATATATGTGTGTGTGTGTGTGTGTGTGTGTGTGTACATCTATACATATATATAATGATAGGGATTAATATTACCATATTTATATTCGTAAATGATATATGTCATATTGTCATATTTATATGTATTATCCATAGATGATATATGTAATGTTATCATTTGTCAATAGATAAGGTTTTTAACTATTTCAACCTTATCCGATTATTGTATTTGATTATTTATTGCTGATTTTGTAATGTAATTGGTAGTTATTATTTGTCAAATCATTTGTGTATCGAATGTGTGGATTTGTCCATCTCATTTGGTATTTAGATCCAAAATTATGGCTATCCATTGATATTGCTTTTATTCAATTTAAATTTCTAAGCCTAGAATGTGTTAGCCTTAAAACCCACGATGTTGTCTTTTGTTGTGATCCCTAGATAATAGGATCACTATTTATTTTGGTATGAACCCATCAAGAGCTATTTAAAAAAAAAAATTCATGTTTTCAACCCTTATTCTAATTATCTTTCAGCTCACGGATGTCGAAGGAAGAATGGTGGTATGCCACATCGTCACTTGGATCCTTGCTGAGCAAATGAGTAGTGGTCCAAAAATCAATACCTCGTAGTGGAGATACATCATACCTCTACCTATATACATGTTGTTTGCATGTTTGTATGTTTGTATGTTTTAGATTCTCTTGCATGGTGAAAATGTAATGACCTATTCATGGCTGAAGTTTTGTGCATCTAATCATGGGCCTCCCACAACCCTCTTAGGAAAAAATTAACAATCAACCCACTGTGAAATTAGCTAAGCAAAATTTGAATTTGCCTATACCACAAAGACCACCCGCCTATATCTACTCTTTGTGAATTATATTTAATTTATCCCCACAAAGTGCATGTTCACATATGGTAAAGTCATCTAGTTGTAGTCGTGCATCCATTTTAGTGGTGCCTTTTTTATCCATATTTTGTGCATCGACCAAGTGAGTCAGTTTTGTTTTTGCATACTCAGGTTAAATATGTGGTAAGTTTCCAAGTTACCGTATTTGCTACATTTGTGACATCTAAAATTAGATACAACATTGAAACACATGATTATAGCTAGCCATCATAGTGAAACTATCTAGATTCATAGCCCGAGATGTCCCAAGAGTTCATCATAAGCCATGAGCAACATGTTTACATTCTTACTGGCACATGGAGCATTATAGTTAGTTAGTATTTAATTTGTTTCCATCCTTTAAAAATTTAACCAGTGCTTGATTTTCCACTTATATATTGATTGCCTAGCTTCGATTATTTAAAATTATTTTCATTAAGACCTGTTGAGGTGTGATTTTGTCCGATTACAAATATCACCAGATAATTAGGATCGTAATCCTCTCTTGCAAATAAAATATGTTTCTCCAAGGTTATTTTACGTAACAAGTTATGAATTTATGTCAATTAAGTGCACATAACATCTCAGGGATTAACAATCAACTGTTAACAAGGGGCCTAGTATAACAAATATTTTGATCTTGAAATCATTACTTGCATTTTAATCAGTATAATGTACTTCCTCAAAATGAATAAACTTACCTTTTAAAGCTAATATTTGAGAATGCAAATCTATTTTAAAATATGAACTTTGATTAAAAATACTTTTAACCTTATATTAAACTTGCATGAATGTTTTAAAGCATTTTAATTCAAAAATTACATTTATTTCATGAATGAAGCTTAAAATAAGATCTAATAAATGATGAATAAAACAAAAACCCTGATTATAAAATACGAATGTTGTGACTCTTTCACAGCGACCCCAAAATTTGGGGACCCACTTGAAATTGGATAATTTGTTTAAATTTTTTCTTACACTTCTCATTTACTAGGGTTGTCATTTGAAAATTAAAAAGGTTTATTTTCTTATGAATGTTGGCATAGCTGAAATTCTTGCCAAAATTCACCTTACAATTTAAGGTTGTTTTGTGCCCACTAAATCCATTTTAACTCAATTTTTCACTTTATATGTTGGTCAAGGTTGTGATGATTATGTTATTCCATTGTATTTTTGTGATATATATGTTCATTTTTTTTTGTATTGTTTACCGATGTAATGTTTGGTTGAGCTTATATTATAAGTATTTATGGTATGTTTCCTTGGGTTTATAAATGTATGATTTTGTTATGTCTTGTTATGAGGTTAAGTGTTAGGTATTATGTGTTGTAATTTTTGTTAATTATGGGTCATGTTTATGTTTTAATATGGTATTTTAGAGTGTTATTTTTCATTGTTTATTGTTATGTTTGGAGTATAAAGTGTTATGTCGTTCGTTGTATTTTGTCATGGTAGAGAACCTTAGTCTAGGGGTTCGTTTTAACTTTTTGTTGTAATATATATGTTAGTTAAGATTTCATTTTTATAATGTTATGATGTTGATATGTCCTTATTTTATGTTGTTTTGTCATTTTATGAGATGTCTTAGTATTATAATTTAATAATTTTTGTTTTAGGGTAGTTAGTCGTATTGTTGTTTTTTTTATATGTGCAAATGAAGGAAGTGACCTTGAGGAGTTTGTTTTAACGTTTTTTATTTGCTTGCGGGATTTGGGAATCCCACGTTCATGGGAGTGCACGTCTTGAGAAACTTACAAAATGGTTCTTTTTGCTGATATTTCGTGGTGTTCCAATGGAGGTGCGTGATTAGATTTATGTGGAAATTGTTACGTGAAACACGTCCTCAATATGGAACTAGGAGATACATTTCATTTTTACATTCAATAGGTGATAATGGATTTTTGAGGAGCATGCTTGAATTGAAACCGGGTCACGTAGAAATTGTGAAGATGAGTCTGCTATGGATGAAAAGAACTATGGTTGTAGCCCGCTCGTAAATTGAAGAAGATAGGGAAAATGATACCGAGGTCGCAGTCATCTTTACTTCGAAGCACGAGCGTCAACATAGCGCAAACCGTGGAAGCTTCGATAAAGATAGCCCCTACCAGTTCCTCGCCTTTTTCAAAAATACTGAGAGGTATTGGAGGTGGCTGCGTAAATAATATGGAGGACACAAAAAGATATAGTAGACATCGCATCAAAATAGATGAATGCGAGAATGAATTGTTTGAGTATTAAGCTTGCGGAGTTTAAAATAAATTTATCATAGCGCATTGAGGTCAACAGAGTTTGCACTGTCAAGGATACGTCACCGCAAGAAGGTTTTGTAGGCGCAACTGAGAACTTTGCCATAGAAATGTTTGTTACCAAAGATTATCGCTCTACTTTCATGAATGACATCTTCAGAAGGCCAAAAATGTGTTGCCACTGGAAAAAGGTCAGTAATGATGGTCTAAGAAGTGGGTCACCAAAAAATCTTGTATGCAAGCAGCTTATCTAAAGGTTGAAGGCAATGAAAACATCGTCGTCACGATTTGTTGGGGAGGTTCCGAGGATAAATTTAAGTCTTTAAATTTGAACACAACGATGGAGCAACATAATACACGAGATAATGTGAAGGTGTATTTCTTTAATATAAGTTTTGATCAGATTATTGAATGAAGATTTATTTTAATGGTATTGAAAGGCCTTGAAATATATGAGAATTATAATTGTTAATTTAAAGTTTTTTTTTTTATAGTAACAACAAATGCAATGGTTAGAATAACGAATGCAGTTTGTTTTTGAAAGAAAGAATTTAGTGTTGGAAACAAAAGGAAGTTACGGAGATTCATTCCAAAGCCAGTTATTAAACTAAAAGGGAAAAGGCGTGAACTGAAATCTCAAAAAGTATAAAGTAAAGGTTAGAATATAGAGGAAGGGTTAGACATTTGTTGCACATGAGGAAAGAGAAGAATGAAGAAGAAGAAGGAGAGAAAGAGAATGCTATAGGGAAAGGGATCACAGGGACAAATATTTACATTGTAAGATTTGATATTATGTCAAGTTATTTTATTGTTTCAAATAAGCATTTTAATGGTATTTGAAATAAAAATGAAATGGTTGATGTAATATGTATACAATACCAATTCCATTGGAGATTTGCATCAGGCTTATGTTGGACTGTATATGATTTGGTTGATATAAGTTTGGTTTATGGTTTTTGTGATTGAATGTTGTAGTATTGGTCTGATATTAATGTGTTGTTTTCAAAACGTTAAATATTTTATTATTTATTTTTATTGTGATAGAAATGGCCTAGTTTAGATATGCATGTTTGAATTTAATATCTAGGTTATTTAATAAATATTTTTATTCAAACATTTAATCCAATAAGTGTGTGATAAATAAAAGTCACTGAATTTTATGATTTCAACTTTAACTTGATAAAGTTGCAAATTAGGATTAATATCTCGGGATTTAACGTCTGGTTGGGTCTCATTCTTCAACAAAGTTATACTTATTCGAAGGCTTACATCTGACTTTGAAAATAAATATTTGTCTTGAGATATTTACCTTATAAATATTGTTGATGCACAAATAGATATACTCTGGTAAACCTAATTTTTTTTTTTTATAAAATTCATGGTTCAAATATAAAGTGTTTATCAAAACCCTACAACTTGTTGTTGTTAAGAGTATGGAGAATTTTCAACAAACCCAATAGGTCTAGGGCAATGGAGAGTGAGAAAGCAGGCGAGCGAGTGGCAGATGGAGAGCGATCGAGAGGATGCAGTAGAAAGAAGGCAGGATGGTCAGGCGAAGGTCCAGGAGGGACCAACCATGGTAGGGATGATGGGGCAAGGCCCGATGCAGCAGGGGCCCAAGAAGATGGGTCGAATAAGAGAGGAAAAAAACCTCCTGACAAGGAGGGACCAAGAGGCAGGGTAAACCTAAACCAAAAAGGATCCTATGCCCAGGTACTAAGTCCAGGATCCTGAACAAAGCAACCCACCAAGGAATTGCTTCTTTGTGGAGCAGATTTGGTCATCCCTGAAGACCTAATGGACAGCTACCTGGAGCTTGAGCATTTCACTCTGATTGGCAAGTTTGTAGGAGGTCAACCATACATGGATACCATTCAAAAATGGGTATTTTCCAAGTGGGAGACCAGCGACAACATGGAAATTATTGTCCTATCTCGAGGATTTTTTGCCATCAGGCTCAACACTCAGGAGGACTGTTGTAACATCTTGGCCAGGGGACCATGGTTCCTAGGGTGTAGGAGCCTTTTTATCTAGAAGTGGGGAGGGGATTTCAACCCTAAAACCCAAAACATAAATTTAGCTCCTCTATGGGTTAGGTTGCCAAACCTCCCTTTCCAATTCTACCATGAGAATATCATCAGAGGGATAGCCCAGTCCATAGGTGAGCTCATTGCCATTGATTCTTCCACCAAGGTCTGATACATGATGGTCCATACCTGCTTCTATGTCTTTGTTAACCTGGAAACAAAGTTACCCACTTTCATAAACTTGTATAAAGGATCATGCATCATAAAGAGGTAGCCCATCAAGTACGAAAACAAGCCAACCTTTTGTACTTACTATCGCACTAAAGGTCACCTCCTGAATCAGTGCCCTATCTTAAGATCCCATAATCAAAAGGCATCAGGTCCGAACAAGGGCATGCCAAGGAACCAGGGTATTCCCCCTCTCAATAAGGAGTTGACGCTAGGTCTAAAACACATCATGCATAATACTACCCACCAAGAACCTTAGGAGGAAGGTTAAATTGATGTTCCAGATCAAGGCAAGCAAAACTATGAGCATGGGAAGCCTCCCCGTCAGCCCAAAAGGAGCAGGAGGTGCCCTCAAAATCCTTGCTTTACACCAGTCCTAGCATAGATGATCCAATTACCCAAGTATAGACCCTTCCCAAAATTGTTGTTCCAAATTCTTTTATGAATGAGTACCTGGCGGGCAATAGGAAATCCCCAAACCCCTCAAATAGTGGTGAGGTACCCCTTTCTCCTTTCTATGAAAAATAAGGCCCATCCCTCTCTAGGATAATCAACCCCAAAAACACCAGAAGTAGGAAATATGCCATTGACTATGGTAGCGAAAGGAAAAGAGGGAGACCCTTTGACATTGAGAAGATAAACAAGGAAACAATGAAGGACATCACAAATGGAACCCAGTTGATTCTTTTCTCTAACAATTTTGACAACCAGAATGATATGTAAGGAACCAAACCCCTTCCAGCTAGTGAAGGGAGGCAGGAAAAACCCTAAACCCTCAAAATGAAGGCCCTCTCATGGAATGTGAGGGGCCTCAATAGGGCAGCCAAGTAGCGGCTGGTGGCTAACCTAAGGAAAAGGATCAATCCTTCCATCTTCATTATGCAATAAACCAAAATCGATGAGCTCTCTTCTCGAAAGCCTGCCAAGGCCATTTGGGCCAAAGGAGAGTGCCTTATCAGTACAGCTCAAGGCACGTTAGGTGGGCTCATGTGCCTTTGGGACCCTACCCTAGTTGAAGGAAGGCTTTTTTCATCCTTGAGCAAGATCCTAAACATTTTATTTCACTCCAATACCAACAATAAGTCTTGGATCCTGTCCAAAATTTATGCTCCAAATTCCACCATCGAGCAGGCCGAAATGTGGGAAAATGTAACTCAAATCAGGACTAAATTCAACACCTTTCCATAGATCATAGGAGGAGATTTCAATAGCCCACTGCATCCGTCTGATAAGAAAGGAGGTAACGACTCTTTTAGCAGAAGCATGGAGGATTTTAGAGCCTTTTTCAATATCAACGAGCTCTTGGATGTTAAGCTCAAGGGGTCCTCTTTCACTTGGAGCAACAAGAGGATTTATAGCGGGCTCATCTTGGTGAAACTAGACTGGTTCCTCATCTCTCAAGAAGCTATCCCTCTATTTGGAAATGCCACCCTATTGGCCTTACCTTGGATCGGATCAGACCACAGTCCCATCCTCCTTAAAACTGGCAGGCCTCCCTCCTTCAAAACAAATTTTCATTTTGAAGCCATGTGGACTCACCACAAGGATTTAAAAGATTAGGTGTCCTCATGGTGGCATCAAAAGTCTGGAGGATCCGCCACTTCTCAGCTGGCTCAAAAACTGAATATGGTCAAAGAAAACTTGAAAATATGGAACATAGATGTTTTTGGCAACCTTTTTGCTAGTAAAAAGGCCATTATTGAGAAACTTTAGGGGATGGAAAGGAGAATCGAAGCTGGGGACCACAACAACCCCACTGAGGAGGAGGAAAGGAACCTCCTAGCAGAGTTCCATAACATCCTGGCTAGAGAGGAAACCTTCTGGAGGTAGAAGTCAAGAGACATGTGGTTCAAGGAAGGCAATGCTAATACCAGGTTATTTCATGCCTCCACTATGCGGCACAAGGCATCCAACAAGATCAGGGAGATTATGTGCAGTAATGGATCATCCACCAAGGACATAGTTTAGATCAGGGCTAAAGTGGTGTCCTTTTTCTAGGACCTCTTGGGAAGTGCCCCGAAGGGTGACAGTCAAGCTCAGGATACTCTCCTATCAAATATTACTTGCAGAGTTCCTCAGGATGCGAACCTCAGACTGGTGGAACCTTTCTCCCATGATGAGATTAAGGAGGCATTATTTTCAATGCAACCTGATAAAGCCCCTAGGCCAGATGGTTTTTCTTTGAGGTTTTTTCTAACCCTATGGGATGTGGTGGGGATCGATGTTTGTGAGGCCAGTAGAGAGATCCAGTAAACCAAAGTTGTCCCTCACAGTTTCAATTCCACCTTCTTGGCCCTTATCTTGAAAGCCTATGACTACAAATCCATCTCTGATTATAGGCATATTAGCTTATGCAACATCATCTACAAAGTGTTGACCAAGGTTATGGCCAACAGGCTAAAGCCCATTCTCCCCCTTATCATTGATTAGTCTCAAGGTAGTTCGATGAAAGGAAGGAACATCTTGGATGGGTTCATCTCGATCCATGAAACCCTACATTCTGCCTCAATGACCAAGAAGGTTGCCCTTTTCCTCAAGCTTGATATGAAAAATGCCTTCGCTAGTATTGATAGAGGTTTCCTTCGAGAGATCCTCCTCAAGTTTGGCTTCCATCCCCTATGGGTTCACCTCAGCCAGGGCTACATTTCTTTCCCCTAGTTCTCTATCCTAGTCAATGGATCTCATACCGATTTCTTTCAGAGCTCAAGAGGTCTGCGTAAAGGGGATCCTTTATTCCCCATCCTTTTAATCATCCTCGTAGAAAATTTGGGAAGAGCCCTAAATGATGCCCAAAAATGGAATAAGGTGACCGAAACCCTCCCTGCCTTGGGGATTGAGATGATCACCCATAAATAGTTTATGGATGACACGCTCCTATCCACCATAGCATCATTAGCTCAAGCTAAATCCATCAAACAAATCCTAGGACTCTATGAGAGTGCTACCGGTCAAAAAGTTAACTACATCAAAAGAAAAATATTTTTTCTCAACACCCCTGTCAGGTGTCAATTTCAGATTGCAAGGATCCTAGGGTGCTCTATTGACTCCCTTCCACTACCTATCTCAGCCTCCATCTCTTCTACGAGCATGCTAATGAAGGGATGTGGAACATGGTGCTCGAGAGAATCCACAAAAAGCTAGAATCATGGAAAGGCAAGTTCTTATCCTAATATGCCATGGCAACCCTCACTATGGTGTGCCTCCAAGGGATTTTGACCTTTTTCATGTCTATTTTTAGATTGCCTACCTCAGTTCTTCACAATATTGAGCAAACCCAATGGAAATTTCTTTGGTCAGGTAATGAAGACAAGTCCGGGTTTCCTTTGGTGGCCTGGAAGAAAGTTTGCAGAAGTAAGAAGCAAGGAGGATTAGGGTTCAGGAGAATGACCAAGATGAACCTAGCACTCATTGCAAAACACACCTATAGGATCCTAGTAGATGAACTAGTAGAATGGGTTAGAATTGTCAGGAGGAAATACCTCACTAACATTTCCTTTCTTGAGGATGGGATTCCCACTGGGGTGTCGGATTTCTAAAAAGCCATTGTCCAATACAAGAAATTGATCTAAGATGGCATCATGTGGATCCTTAGGGATGTTTGGAGCATAGATTTTTGGAAGGATAGGTAGGCCCTAGAGGACCCTCTCTCTGAGTAGACCGGGATGGTTCACCTTAAAAATTTTCTTGATAACAACTTTGGGCAGAGGGTGGACAATTTCATTGAATGGAGAAATGGCTCCCCATAGTGGAAATTCATTGATGTAGAGGGGCTATATACTAAGGCCGAATTCCTGTCCTCTGTCCTTAAGGACATCATCATACCCACCAACAGAGGACTGAATCAAATGATTTGTAGGGGGATCGATGATGGTGGATTCTCTATCAAATATGCCTATGAATTCCAATGCAAAGGGCTGAAATCAGACTTTCCTTGCAACGTGATCTAGAGGAAATGTTTGATTCCAAAGGCAAATTTCTTCTCGTTGATTGTATTTCAGAATAAAGCTCTCACAATTGACAATATTCACAAGAGGGGGTTTGATATTCCCAATAGGTGCTATCTGTGTGAGTCTGCTTGTGAGTCCTCTGACCACCTTTTCTTGCACTATGTTTTCACTGGATCGGTCCTTGGATCCATCCTCTCTACCTTTAAGATCCAATGGATTCCCCCTAAGACCATTAAGGAGGCTTTCTTCCAATGGCCCAATCCTTTTAAAAATCCTAAGCTTTGTTTCCTATGGAATGCTTGCTTCGACCATTTGATGTGGTAGATATGGTTGGAACACAAGGGTAGGGTCTTCAGTAATCTGCCCAAGGATCCTCACTCAATCACTCATAGGGCCATCACCTTTGCCATTGAGAACTCCAATATTATCCCTAGCCCATGGCCCAAGCATGTGTTTGAAGAGGGTTTGTTCAAATACTTGAAGTTATCAAAGGAGATCAAGGAGTGGGAGGATCCACGATCATCCATGAAGGACATTAGGTGGGTCATGACTCCTCAAGGATGGTTGAAGTTAAATTTTGATGGGGATTCTTAGGGCAACCCAGGGGCGACCGTTGCGGGTGGATCAGTTAGAGACCATAATGGACAGCTCATTCTGGCTTTCTGTGAAAACCTGGGATTTCAAACCAATCATGTTGTAGAGGCCAGAGGACTTTTGAGAGGACTAGAGCTCATTACGGAGGATCCCCGATCTTTGGTAGGTGAAGAGGACTCACTGAACATCATTAACTACATGATGAATTCCTAGGATCCGACGTGGAAGATTTTTAATGTCATTTATGAGGCCAGGAACCTCCTTCTTTGGAGGAATCTGGTCCAAGTCAAGCACACCTACAAGGAGGGCAATGGTTTAGCCGACCACTTGGAAAATAAGGGAATACTGCCCACATGTATTGTGGTGTGGCGGTAGTTGTTTTCGATGAACATGGAGAAGGTTGCTAGCCAGGATATCACTAATTATTCCACATAAGTAAGAAGATAGGATCGGGCTTGGGTGAACGGGCATGGGGAGCATCGTGACACCTGTCCTATCAGGTAAAGTTGGCAATTCCACCATGTTGGTTTGTGGCAAGCACAATAGGGGCGATCATTTACCAAGGGTTCTCTAAAGTCGAATCCTTTTTGTCATCTATCGAAGGTAGCGGTTTTTAGAATGGATGCACCTATTTCTTTTTGTTGTTTTTAGCATGTTTTACCTCCAGTTTGAGGTTTCTGATGTAGCCCTCCTGGGCATTACTACGTTTTTTTGGTAAGGTCTACTATGGTTTCTATTGTACTAGCCAAAGGGGATCCTTGTTTTACTAAGTATTGTGGCCTCTCATGTTATAAGGTTTTGGGATCCTCTTAAAAAACCTATTTTTTATATAAAATATCTACTTAACAAAAAAAAAGGAGTATGGAGAATTTTTTATATTCTTTTTTAGGGTTTAAATATTTTAAAGTTTTAATTAATATACTCAAATATCAAGAATAAAATTTAATATTTGAGGTGAATTAAAATAAAGTGAACCTTGGATTTAAAGGATAAATATTTTTAAATCAAGGTGTATGCTGGATCAATTTGTAGAGTTTTTTATTAACTTTAAAATCTTTAAAGTTGAAGGAAATATGGATTAAATACTTGTTGGTTTTATTTTCAAGATTAATTTACAAGAATTTTAATTAAGACAATATTTTAAGATGATGAAATAAATGAGCATGTTAAATCTAGATGTTGAAATTTATTTCTTCACTTAAACAATTGAACTAGTGTGAAGAGGAATGTCATACATGTTAAAATTAAATGAATTACTAGATGCCCAGGCCCCTTGTAAATAGTAAACTTGCAAACCTACCGAGTTATTCAAGTGTTTATTATACATAATGAAAGCACAAGGATACGGAAGCAAAAAGGAAACTCCAAGTGCGATGCAAACCGAACTAAACTTAACGCTAAATCCTATGAATTGGAAGTGCATGAAAAGAGGGAAAGCATGAACAAATCAAATCGAAACAAAAAGCCAATAAGGATGATAGCCACTTTTTATTTATATGTTTCAGAACTCGGTTACAATGCGCCTCGTCCTCTTCTAAAGGCTAGGAGCGTTAAATATGCGTTCTTGTTACACCCATGGATGTCATTCCTTCTTTCGCGTGCCCACATGTAAAATGGGTGGACCAAACATCACCGTTGCTTGCATTGATGAGTCTTGACTCCTTTCTAATCCTCTAATGTCTAGATCCTGCATTCAAAGAAATAAGAAACAGTTAGTAGCACTTGCGGATGAAATAAAACATGCAATCCCCACGCCTTCGATTAGTGCATGCAAGATATAAATAAAACGATAACTAAAATGGATCCAAATGAACTAAAAATTTTACAGGGGCATCAAAACATTACAAATAAAACACATCAAATGGAACATTCAGAAAATCCACCATAGATTTGTATTTGCTCCGGGGCGGGACGAATAGACCTGCAACGAAACGCCAAAAATGTAATGTCCCAAATGTCACATCTGGGAAGCACCAAATCACATAAAAAGTTGTGGGTTAGCTAATTGGGGGTATTTTGGGAAGACCCAGATGGTCATATTTTCCCAAATTTTCCTCCATCAATGAGAATTTGACGATGCTACCTACATGTTAGAAAAAGCGAGAAATAGTAGAAACAGGATCAAAATTGCTCAGAACGACATGAAATTTGAATGACGACCTATACAAGTAGCATAGAATTAAATGCAAGAATAAAAGAAATGAGATCTACCACAAATTTCCAATCACTCCGGAGCGGGGCGATTAGGACTGTAGCAGTGTGGGGGGTGCCTGGGGGTAGGCTGCCCACCGTTTGGGGCTTGATTTCGGTACCAATACACTTGGGATGGGTCCAAAACCTCTTGTGGGGTATTGTCGGCAAATTTTATGGGATATTGTGGCAAAATTTTGGGTTTTGGTTTCGTATTTGTGCTTCCAATAACCACCCTATGACCTCCTTTCCAAAAGAGATCAAGGATGTGAAAGGCACAACTCGAAAGGGTGTGGGTGTGAAAATAAAATGACAGCACTTCGTTGCTCCAAATGCTCCTTCTCTCTATTTTGGGGTGAGAAGACTCACCATTTTACAGACCTGATGGTCTCTTTGGATGGGCATGCCGAGGCGCCACTTGGAAGTCATGCCTCTCCATGGGAGGGAAGATTCCTCCCTGATTAGGGGCTTCATGACTACCCGTGCAACTGCCTCTAATGCTCAAAAATGCTCACCCACACTCCCATGCAATGAAGGAAGCGTTAAGTGGTGGATCTGAGCTACCATTTGTCAATATTTGAATTTTTGCCCGTCAAACCTGCTATTCGCCCCACCCTGGAGCGAATATTGCTATTCGTCCCTAGGTGGGGCGAATACCAGTTTGTAATCATCCTTGGGTGGAACGAGTATGGAGTAGAGTGCTTAAAGGTGCCAAATTGACCTCTAACATTCCAAAACTATTGTGAGAGTGGTTAGGACCACTGTTTAACCTTTAGGGGCTGCCCTTGGGGCTGTGTGTGTCAATGTGATCAGTGTTTGCAGTCACATAATTGGATTGGTGCTTTTTTGGTGTCTATAGATGCCCCTTTTTGGGAAGCATTGTGTGTGGCACAATGCTGAGCAAAAATAGATAACCAAAGCACTAATGATTAGGGTTTCTTAGTAACCTAACCAACTTTTGATGCCCCAAGTATGGAAAGGCATGCATTCTTGAATCCTTGCTTCTGACGAGCGAAGGAACTCAATTCAAGTGTTAACCTTTTTCGATGAGGTGTTACTTGATCTTGGACATTGATCAGTCATGAATAGGCAAAGGGCGCAACCTTTTGTCTATGGGAACCTTGAGTTCATGATTCACAAATGCCAAGTGTTTGATCAGTTTGTGATTATTGCTTGTTTTTTGCCCCGAGCAGGAGCGTGATTGTATTTGTCAATGATTCTTTGAATGCATGCCATTTATTTTATTGGGTGTGTATTTGTTGATTGGTGACTTAGTGTGACTACCCCCTCAAGAGATGAATCGATGAGGGAATGAACTACATGAGAAAAGTGACAAGTCACTTGACCTAAGATGACTTGTGTAAGGGTGCCTTCAGATGTTTATCGCTGAAAGTGTGTGCAATTTTTTGACATTTAGCCCTATTTTTGGTGGGTGTTAACCCTTTTTGCTAATGCCATTTGGGGATGAAATTCTTGACAATCCATCTTCCCGTGGAGCAGTCTAGCTATGGTAGCCTTCTTAGGGAATAAGATTGTGAGGATTTGTGAACCCGACGTCTATTTTGCATGCCCAAAATATCAAGTGCAAAGCACTTTCATCGAGCAAGTATATTTTTTTGGGATTTTTTATTTTTTTTTAAATCCTATTTCATTCTTTGGACGAAACGTTATAGTCCAAGGTGGACAGTGTTAATAGGGCTCATTCCAAGGAAGAACGAGTACAAGATCAAAAAACCCTATTTAAAGGCCAAAATTGAGTTTTGGGCTCATTTGCCTTCATTTTCGGCAAATTAGCTGAGAGGAGGAGGAATCTCGGCAGTGCTTCCATTTTCTTCATCATGAGTGATGAACCGTCGCGCAGCCAAAGCGAGACCAGTAAGTGATCCTCCTCATTATTGCTTGTGTTGGGACAATTTTTAATATTGCAATTTATTTATGGCTACTTTTGTAGTTTGTTGTTCAATTGTAAAAATGAAAAACCCCTTAACGGACTAACTAGGAAAACCGAGACAAAAATTGGTTCAAAACTTTAGTTTAAAAATTTGTTTTTTTTTAGTTGCTCGAAATGAAACCCTAGTTTACATGCATGTTGAAAAGACGTGATAAAAGTCTAAAATTTGTTTCCTTTTTACAATAAGGTAAACCTTAGGTAAAAAAAAAAAATGTATTTTGTGATGTTTGTGTTACACGAAAACCTTAGGATACACTGACAGCGAAACCCTAGTTTTTAAGGTTGAATTTGTCAGTTTTAAAATTAGAGTACAGAAACCCTAAGACTGACAAACTGTATGTGAACATTGTTTTTTGTTTTTTAAATTGTCTGTCAATTTTAAACTTAGAGTACATAAACCCTAAGACTAAAAAACTGTATGTGACCATTGCTTTTTTGTTTTTTTTTTTTAAATTGTCTGTCAGTTTTAAACTTAGAGTACAAAAACCCTAAGACTGACAAACTGTATGTGAACATTGTTTTTTGTTTTTTAAATTTTCTATTAGTTTTAAAATTAGAGTACATAAACCCTAAGACTGACAAACTATATGTGAACATTGTTTTTTGTTTTTTAAATTGTCTGTCAGTTTTAAACGTAGAGTACAGAAACCCTAAGACTGATAAACTATATGTGAACATTGTTCTTACCTCTAATTTTCTCGGTTATAACTGTTAAGAGGCACCACCTGATAGTTAGACTTTTTGGGTTGTGTTGCTTATGTAGGCTTAGGGACGTTGATAGCAACCTGATTGACCGCAGTGGGTTTCTGTTGCATAGTCCCTACTTTGGTGTTCTTAGACCATTCTTTTTTTTTGGCTTGGCTATCTCGCCATCCTGAATCTTGATCTCTTCAATGATTCTAGCTTTCACCAGAGCTTCCTCTAAAGTGGCATATTGCTGTAGCTGCAATAACACAAAGATAGATCTCAAACAGCTCTTTGAGAACATTTGGGTGAGGACGAACATAGGAGGGAGGTAGGGCAGCTTTGAAAGTAGAATCCTCCATCGATTCCCATAGGCCGCCATAGTTTCTTCCTCATACTGCCTGAGGCTGGCTAGGTCACTTAGTGATGCCTTCTTCTCAGTGTTGAAGATGAAGCGTTCGAGGAACACATCCACTAGCTAATCTAAGTTTCTAATGTTGTGCTTTGGCAATTGATTAAACCAATCCGAGGCAGGGCCTGCAAATGTGGTGATGAATGTTCTTAACAACAAAGCATCATTATCCTGAATGCCAAAGCATTGGCTCAGGAATATAGTCACATGCTCTTGGCCATCTTCCTCCCCTCTAAATATTGCCAATTGGGGCAGTTTAAAGTGTTCAGGGTAAGGGGGTTCCAGCACTGAAGGATGCACAGGATGGCTACGAAGTTGGCATAAAGTGGGCTTTTGGGTCCCAGAAGTCTTGGTCTCCATAGATTCCAAGCACTCTAACAATGCTTTATATGCATCGGAAGATTTAATTTCTTCCTCCTTAGTTTGCTCCCGTTGTGGGTTGTGGGAAACTTGAGGCCTATCGAGGGGTGGTCGGATAGTGACCCCTCTGCCTTGGTAGGGTGTTTCGGCCTGCTTCTCTTCTTGTTCATTTTCCTCATAGGCTTCTTGAGGAGTTTTTTGATGAGACCTATGACCGTGGGTGGGTCCCTATAGAGGGTGCCCATCGTTGTTCTTGGGAGTGGCCTCCCGCTTAGGTCTAGGAGGTCTAAGAGGCAGCACTTGGTAAGGTCGCGGGGACCTGTCTCTCACCAAGGGGTTGCGCCTCTCATATGGTTCTACTCTTTGGGTGTGAGGGGTTGGAACCATATCATTTACTATGTTATGGAGCAGCTCATCTGTTTGGCGTCGAATGCACTCTTTGCTAAGGCGATATAGATGCTCTAGTTGCTACTGGTCTTACTCAAGTTGCGTAATTTGTGCTTGGTGGGCAGCATGTATGGTGACTTCCAGGTTGATTTGTTCCACCATCTTAAGTCTGGGAGGCCTAGATGCCTCTCCTACATGTTTATCTTGGTCACGATGATCCGAGATATCTATAGGCTACTTCCCTCTATCGAGGTTGGCGGCATTCACTCGAGGCTCTGGCCTCGATAGGTGAATCTGGTAAATAGCAGGTGCGGAGGTGCATTGCTCTCATGTTGTGTATTGCTCTTGAGGAATATGATGGTCTTCCTTGTGCTCCCTTTCATATATGTGAAAGGGGCGGGTAGAGTTGGCTCACCCTACTTGAAGAGCCTTATGCTTTGGGTTCGGCTTTTTATTCCTAACAATGATGGGGGGTAAAGGAGGGATGACATAATCATGTGGCCTCTCCTCATGGACCCTATGCTACTCTAGCACTTCATCATGTTGTGGCCACTCATATCAAGCTTCTAAGGGAGCCTTATTGTTTATGTTGAGTGCCACGTGTAAGGACTCCTACTGAAAGGGGCTATGATGGACGGGCGTGTCCCTCAAAGGGGTGCCTCTATAGTCCCATTCTAAAATGAAACGATGTGGACTCTCTTGTGGGTCAGGCTGCCAAGGCAGTATGACCAAGTCCTCGGGGCTATAGCGGAAGTGACTTATGCCCCCTTGTACACTCTCCGCAACTCCTACCCATGATTGGGCTTGGCTACGGGTGTACACCATGGTGGTTTTTTCTCTACAAGCTATGTAGGTTTTTTATCTCTTTTTATGATTTTTATGCTACACTAAACAGAAAAGGTCACACACACACAAAGCAATGATTATCTCGTTTAAATATTAAAGTGTGTCCTAAACCTGGTTTAGTGTGTTTTGATTTTGTTTTGAAATCTTTTGTAAAGGACATTTAAATGTAATATGATGGCTCTTATGACTCCCAAAAATGGTCGCCCCTTAGATATACCATTGTCAGGACGATATACCAACCTCTCTATATACCCGCCCTTACATGAGGGAAACTATAGGTACATGAGAGTAGATGGTACGTGGAACGTAGGTGGTACGAAAGGGGGATCGCCCTATTTTTGACACCTACCATAGAAGACTTATCCTCATGTACTGGGAATCACCCCAGCTACACTCGATCAGCTTTAATTAGGATTTACGTCTAGCAAACAGTAGCGATCGGGGTTTATGAATGCAAAATTCAAGCCAATGTGGTGATGAAATCCATCGTTGGTCTTGATCAAGGGCTGGGGTTTTACGACCAGATCCTTGGTGTTTATGTTGCCACGTGATGTGTGGGGTTATTTTTATTTTGAATGAAAGGAAATAAATATGCAGTGTAACTTTTCTTAAGCACGCAAAGAACCAAAAAAATAGAAAACTGAAAACTAAAAATGACAGAAAGAGTTCAAGACCCTTACCTCTTCTTTGCCCAAATCTGTTGGTTTTGAGTTTCTGTATTGAAACTGCACAGGCGACTATTCTTCTTGGGGAGGAATGAATTATAGGACTGTATTTATCACAGGGTGGGGTAAATGCCCATTCATCCCTGGGTAAGATGAATTACAGCTCTGTATTGGCCTCAGGCTAGAACGAACATCAGTCCAGCATTTGAAAACTTGGTACCTGCAAGCAAAAACAATCAAATTTTGATCATATTTTTGATCTTAAAAATAGAGGACAAGGGTCCCACCCTAATTACCACTGAAAGCACAAGGATACGGAAGCAAAAAGGAAACTCCAAGTGTGATGCAAACTGAACTAAACTTAACGCTAAATCCTATGAATTGGAAGTGCATGAAAAGAGGGAAAGCATGAACGAATCGAATAAAAAAAAATACAATAAGGAAGACAACCCCTTTTTATTGATATGTTTCAGAAATCATTTACAATGCACCTCCTCCCCTTCTAAATGCTAGGAGCGTTAAATATGCATTCTTGTTACACCCATGGATGTCATTCCTTCTTCCGCGTGCCCACATGTAAAATGGGCGGACCAAACATCACCGCCGCTTGCGTTGATGAGTCTTGACTCCTTGATGCTCCTCTAATGTCTAGATCCTACATTCAAAGAAACAATAAATAGTTAGTAGCACATACAAATGAAATAAAACATGCAATCCCCACGCCTTCGATTAGTGCATGCAAGATATAAATAAAATGATAACTAAAATGGATCCAAATGAAATGAAAATTTTATAGGGGCATCAAAAATTCTCAAAGAAAACATAGCAAATGGAACAGTCAGAAAATCCACCATATTTTTGTATTCTCTCCGAGACGAGACGAATAGACCTGCAACAAAACGCCAAAAAGGTACTGTCCCAAATGTCACATCCGGGAAGCCCCAAATCACCTACAAAGTTGGGTGTTAGCTAATTGGGGGTATTTTGGGAAGACCTAGATGGTCATATTTTCCTAATTTGGCCTCCGTTAATAGGAATTTGATGATGCTACCTGCATGTTAGCAAAAGTGAGAAATAGTAGAAACATGATCAAAATTGCTCAGAACGACGTGAAATTTGAATGATGACCTATCTAAGTAGCATAGAATTAAATGCAAGAATAAAATAAAGGAGATCTGCCACAGATTTCCAATCACTACAGAGCAGGGTGATTAGGACTGCAACAATGTGGGGGGCACCCGAGGGCAGGCCGCCCACAGTTTGGGGGTCGATTTCGGTACCAATCCACTTGGGATGGGTCCAAAACCTCTTGTGGGGTTTTGTCAAAAAAATTTATGGGATATTTTGGCCAAATTTTGAGGTTTGATTTTGGATTTGTGCTTCCAATAACCACCCTATGACCTTTCCAAAAGAGATCAAGGATGTGAAAGGCACAACTCGAAAGGGTGTGGGTGTGAAAATAAAACGACAGCACTTCGTTGCTCCAAATGCTCCTTCTCTCTATTTTTGGGTGAGAAGACTCACCATTTTATAGACTTGATGGTCTCTTTGGATGAGCATGCAGAGGTGCAACTTGGCAATCATGCCTCTCTAGGGGATGGAAGATTCCTCCTCGATTAGGGGCTTCATGACTGCCCCTTCAACTACCTCTAATGCTCGAAAATGCTCACCCACACTCCCATGCAATGAAGGAAGTGTTAAGTGGCGGATCTAAGCTGCCAATTGTCAAGATTTGACTTTTTGCCCATCAAACCTGCTATTCGCCCCACCTTGGAGCGAATACTGCTATTCGTCCCTGGGTGGGGCGAATACTAGTTTGTAATCGTCCCTGGGTGGAATGAGTATGGAGCAGAGTGCTTGAAGGTGCCAAATTGATCTCTGACCTTCCAAAACTGTTGTGAGAGTTGTTAGGACCACTGTTTAACCTCTGGGGGTTGCCCTTGGGGCTGTGTGTGTCAATGCGATCAGTGTTTGCAGTCACATAATCGGATTGGTGTTGTTTTGGTGTCTACACATAATACGTAAGATATATTAAAACTCAAATAAGAACCTTGGAGATATATATTATTCTTTGCAAGAGAGAACTTAAAGTTCTAAGTTGTCGAGTGGTTTTGTGACTTGACAAAATCACACCTCAACAAATTGGTGCTAGAAGGAGGGCCCGAAGATGAAAATATGGTAATTGGTTTCAGTTTTCATGCAATTTGTTTCAATCACTTACACATTCGTTCTTGAATTTTTCATTACATACTTGAATATTGCAATTGCATTGCTTCATTAAAAGGTATATTTCAAGTATTGTATTGTCATTAGTGAGATTTCATTAAACTAGAGTCTAAAGAAATCATCACTAGGTCTAAGTCTACTGGTTCCACGATATTTCAAAGTTTATCACCAACCAAGAGACATAGATGAAGTAAGACCCAAACTGTGATTCTTCCCAATACTGCTAACGTTAATCCAAGTTTGCTTGTTAATTCTCCACTTGTCAATATGGTTGTACCTGCTACCAATATGGCATGGATGGGAAATCAACGAAGTCCACTAAATATAGCAGGTGGTACACATGACATGCCAAAGAATGTGGAGAAATATTTACCAAGGTACAAGCATGATGGTACTCGATTGGCAGAAGAACACATACAAGCATACACAGATGCCATGTCCAGATTACAAGTTGAACATGAGGACGTCGCATGTAGGTTGTTTCCTCTAACCTTGGATGAGATAGCCTACGATTGGTATGTTTGTCTACCTTCTGGTTCAATAACTTCATGGGATATGCTTAAAAATACTTTCATTACTCAATTTAAATTTGCAATTGATCCTGCTAGTGTTTATTTGCAATTTGCTTCCACTCGTAGAGAACCTAACGAGCCTTTACGTATATTCAATACTAGGTTCCATAAGATGTACTCACAACTAACTGCTCCTTATAATGTTGTAGAACCAACCGTAATCCAAGTCTACTTTGGAGCTTTGGATCCATTAACGGTGATGTTCGTCAGGAGAACGGGGCAGATAACGACACTTACAGGAGCTTACACGGAAGCTCTATTGGTGGAGCAACAGATGATACCTTCAAGATGTGGGCTCGATCAATTACCTTCGATTGGATATTTGGGTATGCAAAATCAAATACCCATGATTAATAATGCTTTGATGAATCAAACCCCAATGTTAAACATGATTCCTCAAATTCCAAATCAAATGGCATATGCACCACAAAATAATCCAATGTTTTTAGAAAGCCATTATGTTGCGCACAAAACTAGAAATAATGATACACCACAGTTTAATGCTTTTGGAAATGTTGCACCAACTCAAAACTTGAATCCTTTTCAAAATTTGCAAGCACAACAGAGTAATCCTATGTTTGCTCAAAATTCACAAAATTTGCAAATGCAACAAGGTAATCCTATGCTTATGCAAAACATACAAAATCAAGGTAATCCTATGTACCCAAACCCATGGTTGAATCAAAATGTGTTACCTAATCAAAATTTGCCAAATGTTGTGCCTAATCAAAATGTTGCAAATGTTATACCTCATCAAAGTGTTTCAAATGTCATACCTAATAAAAACACTCCAAGTTGGTTGAATTCAAACGTTCAAAATGTTCCACCAAACCCAAATGTCCCAAATCAAAATAAAAATAAATCTGCTAATGACACTCCTGACCCAAATGAAGTAGCAGATTTAGAAAGAATGTATCACAAACTGAGTAATGATATGGTGCAAATGCAAAAACAGAGCAATCAAAATTCACAACCTAATCGAAGATTTACTATGCAAAGACCAAAATATTTCAACACAAGACCAAACAATGGGGGTGTACCAACCCCTGTGGCTAATAATAATGGAGCTTCTACAAGCTCAAATTCAAAAGCCACCATTGTTAATCTTACTGAAGTAGTTTTAGATAACTGGTGTAGATTGCATGGTACGAATGAACATAATGAATTAGAATGCAATGAATTCAGTTGTGTTACAAATTGTATTCAACAGGGTTTGGATAAGTTGGAGTTGGTTCCAGATGATGATGTGGATGAGGCAAGCACGAGCAAAGGTAAGAGTTCAGCTTTTGTAGTTGACATAAGTGGATCTAGTGAGGATGAAAATGAGGATGAACAAGAAAATGAAATTGTGGAAGAAGTGCATACTTTAAAGCAATATAAGAAGCCGAGTCATGGTTATCACTTAAGAAGTAGGGGTAAATATTATAACACTACTTCCATGCCTCCTAAAAATTTGGATGTGCCACCTGATGTTAGTCCTAGTAATAATCCTGTTCCTCCACCTTTACCTAAAAAATCAAAGGTTACTTCAAAGATCATATCAAAAACTCAAAATGATGAAACTGTGAATTACAACATTATCAAAGATCTAAAGAAAACTAAAGCAAGTATTAATTTGTATGATGCTTGCCATTTACCTGAGCAAAGAAAACTGTTGATGCAAAATTTTGGTTTCCAAGAAGCAAAATAAAGTGAAAATGTTACTGAAGTCAAATTTGTTGCTAAGAAAGAAAAAGAAGAAGCCCTTCCTTTTCTTCTAACAGTTTGAATTGCAGGAAAGAATTTGCACAATTGCATGGTCGATTCAGGAGCATCAGGTAATGTTATGCCCTACTCTGTTTGTCAAAGGTTAGGACTCACGCCTTCAAAGATAAATAAAATAGTTGTCCAACTAGACAAGACAGAGGTAAATGTGGTTGGCATGTTGAAAAATATTTTCATTCAAATTTCATCAGAACCTAGAATTCAACAATATATTGATATTCAAGTTGTTGATATTTATGCTAAATATGGGTTATTGTTGAGCAGGGATTGGAGCAGGAACTTGAATGGTTACTTCTCGATGGATTTTTCACACATGTGGCTACCTTGGAAGGGAGTTGCTAATCAAATCAGAGTTGAAAGAGAGCCTCGTATCAAGGAGCTTATAACGGATTACAATAAAGGAACAAATGAAATTTTGTACAATGATACAGAACTTGGTGTCTACGCGTTAGACACAATGGTAGGTCCAAGTGAGCCTAAAATACAAGATACATCCTACGAATCACTTGAAAAAATTGGTAAGAAGGAAGTGAGCCTAAAATACAAGATACATCCTGCGAATCACTTGCAAAAGAAGATCTTGTTTGGATATTAAAATTTGATGGATCCAAATCCAGGCAAGGTAGTGGTGTTGGGGTAGAACTCATAAGCCCCAAAGGTAAGACCTCATTTTTTGCTTATCGGTTACAATTTCCTTGCACTTGCAATTCAATAGAATATGAGGCATTAGTTTGTGGATTACAACTAGCTTTGAGTAAAGGGATTAAATGTTTAAAAGTTTTAGGAGACTCACAGCTAGTAGTTAAACAAGTTAAAGGTCAATATTCTTGCAATGATAAAAGATTAATACATTATAGGAATAGAGTCAGAAGCTTAATTGATGAGTTTTTGGCCTTTAATATTTCTTTGATTTCTCGAAAGGGCAACCGTGTTGCAGATGCATTAGCTATTGTCGTAGGTACGCTCAATCCAATTGACAATAAAAAGCTAAAAAAATTTACGATTGAGCTCATGCCTTGTCCCTCAGTTCCAGATAATGTAAATAATTTTCAAGTTTTTGAGAGTGACAGGCATATCTTTAATTTTGTAACTAACTCTGGTATTTTTGAAAACCAGGTTATCGATGAGGATGAAATATTGCAAGAGGACATCAACGAAAGTGAAGAAATGACTAAGGTCAATAATATCCCCCAAGGTATGCTTTCTTTAGAAAAACTCTTCGATATAGGTTACAAAACTAAACAATGTGACAAGATTTCTCTACCTCAAGATGCTTATGATGCTTACAATATTGGTGATTCAGATGAATCACAAAATATTCTCATAGGTAGAGCTAGTACATCTAAGGAAAAGGAAAACATTATGCGTACATTGAAATATTACAAAGATGTGATAGCGTGGAGTTATAAAGATCTCAAAACGTATAATCAAAACATTATAACTCACACAATTCCCCTAAAGCCAGATGCAAAACCATTTAGGCAAAAACAGAGACCAGTTAACCCACTTTTAGAACCTCTCATTGAAAAAGAAGTTAAAAAGTTATTAGATGCCAAGATCATTTTTCCAATTAGGCATTCTACATGGGTTGCTAACATTGTGCCTGTCAGAAAGAAAACTGGTGAAATTAGGTTATGCATTGACTTTAGGAATCTGAACAAAGCCTCACAAAAGGATAACTATCCATTACCATCCATAGATAACATATTACAAATGGTAAATGGATCTGAAATGATGTCATTCCTAGATGGATATTCAGGATACAATCAGATACTCATTGATCCTAGAGATCGAATGAAAACAACTTTCACAACCAAATGGGGAACATTTGCTTATCGGAGAATGCCATTTGGGTTATTAAATGCAGGTGCCACATTTCAAAGAGCAATGGATTTTGCATTTAGAGATTTGATAGGTAAATGCATTGTTGTTTATGTTGATGATATTCTTGTATTTTCAAAAAATAGAAATGACCATGTTAGGGATTTGAGGAAAGTGTTACAAAAATGTAGAGAACATGGAATTTCTTTGAATCCTAAAAAATGCATTTTTGGCCTAACTGAAGGTAAATTATTAGGTCATGTGATTTCTAAAGATGGTATTTCCATAGATCTTGAACGAATAAATGCCATACAAAAGATTCAACTACCAAGAAGCAAAAAGGAACTTAGATCTTTCTTTGGGAAGATTAACTTTGTGCGTAAATTTATTTCTGGTTTTGCTGAAATTGTTAAACCATTGAATAATATGTTGAAGAAAGATGCTAATATGTCTTGGAGCAATGAAGCAAATATTACGTTCCAAAATGTGAAAGATGTGATTTCAAAGGCACCTATTTTGGTAAGTCTGGATTACAAGAAGCCCTTTTACATTTACTCATTTGCTTCAGAACATTCATTTGCTAGTGTGCTCACTCAAAAGAGTGAAGGTAATGTTGAAAATCCAATTGCATTTGTAAGTAAACCTTTCAAAGATGCAGAGGTGAGATTCTCAATTCTTGACAAACAAATGTATGCCTTATTCAAAACTATCAAGAAATTTAGACATTATCTTTTACACAGTCAAGTATTTGCAATAGTACCTGACCCTACAATTAAAACGATGTATTTGCAGAATGAGTTGGGTGAAAGGCGAGGAAAATGGATCTCTACATTGCAAGAGTTCAATCTAGAAATTCAACCAATGAAGATTGTTCGTGGTCAAGGATTATCCAAGACCCTTGCCCAAATTGACCCACAAATCAGTTGCCAGCAATACATGATGGAGGAAATCACGGACGATGAATGGTATAAGGACATTGTGTATTTTCTTCTCAATGGTAAAAGCCCTTCAAACCTGAATGCTACACAAAGAAGATCTTTGAGATTAAAATGTGCTAATTTCATGATTAAAATAGGGGTCCTTTATAGGAAAAATCACGAAGGTATTTACCTTCGATGCCTTAATCAAAATGAGGCTTCACAAGTGTTAAATGATTTTCATAAAAAATTTGGTACTGGGCATGGTTCTGCTAATTCTACTGCACATCAAATTTTAAGAGCAGGCTATTATTGGCCTCACATTTTTAAGAATGCACATGCTCATGTTAGACATTGTCATGTTTGTCAAGTTGCAGCTAATCGTGAGAGACACGCTCCAATGCCATTGCAGCCAGTAATCGAGTCAAGGTTATTTGCTCAATGGGGACTTGATTTTGTAGGAGAGATTAGTCCAAATTCATCCGTAGGACACAAGTATGTCTTGACAGCTACTGATTATTGCACTAGATGGTCCGAAGTGATTCCTACAAAGAATTGTACTTCAAAAGTCATGGTCAGATTTTTGGAAGAGAACATTGTCACACGGTTTGGTATGCCTAACGCCATAGTTAGTGATAATGGTTCTACTTTTTCATCTCTTCATTTGGCAGAATGGGCTTATGACAATAAGGTAAGTTTGAAGTTCGCATCTAACTACTACCCACAAGGTAATGGTCTCGCTGAATCCACTAATAAAAACTTGTTGTCAATTGTTAAGAAATTGCTTGAACTTAATCCGCATGAATGGCATTCAAAGTTGAAGTTTGCATTATGGGCAGATAGGATTAGAATTAAAGAATCCATTGGAACATCGCCTTATCATTTGGTATATGGGCAGGATCCTCTCTTTCCCACTAATCTTAAACTTCAAACATTGCAATTTATGAAGGATTACTTAGAGATAGATGACAAAGTTGAAGCCCGTCTAGTAAACCTTATTAAACTTGATGAAAAACGTGAAGATGCTTTACTTCATTTTAGAAAACATCAAGATGTTGTAAAACGTTGGTTTGATAAATGGGCAACTGTGAATGCTTTTATAATTTTTGACCTTGTTTTATTGTGGGACAAAGCACATGAAAAGAAAGGGGATCACAAAAAGTTTGATAATTTGTGGTTAGGTCCATATCAGATTTCAGAAATCTTAGGTGAGAATGCTTTTAGTTTTAAAACTTTGAGTGGAGAAAACTTGTCACTTCCTGTGAATGGGAGTCATCTAAAGCATTATTTTCAAGCCTAAACACAGGAAAATGAGTCTTATTTGTACATTATTGTATATACTATTTTTGTCATGTTATGTATTGATGTTGTGTTGTTGATGTTGGTGTTATGTTTGTTTTGTTACTTTTTGGTTGTGTTTTGTTGAGCTTAATGATAAATTGACTTTGCCAGATTTTGTTGGAGTTTCATGACTTGGGTGTGATTCAAATTGGCACAAATTTTAGGTGGGTGTTTCAAAAGTAAGGTAATTGTGATTGAGACACTAGTCATTTGTTGGTTGTGTTTGTTTTTTGATCCTGGACCAAATAGGATGAAGTTACATATTTTGAAAACCTACGAAACCTAGAGAAAAAGGAAAATGAGATATTGGTTTATGTCCTCATGAATGTGAACTAAGATAAGGCAAATATGAAAAATTGGAATTGTATTGCAAAAGCTCCATGAGTATCACAAAACACATTAAAGAATATTGTTTGAAATTTGGATGCATGAAGTTGTTGGTTTTGCAAATTAGGATGAAATATCTTATATAATCTTTTCAGCCTTACCTCATCTCTAACCTAGGTGGCAGGTGGATTTGTTGCAAAGTACCATTTTACCGGATGTAAAAAGAGAGAGATAAAAAAAAAAAAGAGTTGGAAATAGAGTCAAATCTATTACTACAAAAAAATAAAGATAATATTTAAAGTGTAATTATTCATAGCCTGAAATGTGAAACTGAAAATGGAATGTGAATGATTTAAAGTGATAAGGAATGAATAACTTTGCACACATTGAGTTGATGCTGAATGATTCTGGTGGTTCATGTCCAATCGGTCTATTATCATTCTCTGAACATTTACTGATGCTCGTAATTCTAATGTTTGGGTTTTATTTGTTTTCAGAGTTTGGTTTTTGAGTCTGAAATGTCCAGGGACATTTACCAGTAGATTCACCATTTGTTGTGACTCCTTCACAACGACCTCAAAATTTGGGGACGGGACCCACTTGAAATTGGATAATTTGTTTAAATTGTTGCTTACACTTCTCATTTACTAGGGTTTTCATTTGAAAATTAAAAAGGTTTACTTTCTTATGAATGTTGGCATAGCTGAAATTCTTTCCCAAATTCACCGTACAATTTAAGGTTGTTTTGTGCCCACTAAAGTCATTTAAACTCAATTGTTCACTTTATATGTTGGTTAAGGTTGTGATGATTATGTTATTCCATTGTATTTTTGTGATATATATGTTCATTTGTTTTGTATTTTTTACCAAGGTAATGTTTGTTTGAGCTTATATTATAATTATTTGTGGTATGTTTCCTTGGATGTATAAATATATCATTTTGTTATGTCTTGTTATGAGGTTAAGTGTTAGGTATTATGTGTTGTAATTTTTGTTAATTATGGGTCATGTTTATGTTTTAATATGGTATTTTAGAGTGTACCCAGGTGTTGTAGGTGAGTTGGAGAGGAGAGGGAAATCCTCCAAGGGAGGTCCCAGGTTCAAATCTCCACCCTACCAAAAAGCTGAATTGGGTATCCAAAATACAATTGATAATGTTGGTGCAGGAAGGGTCGGGTGCGACTCCCAGGTGACTTTGACAGTGTAGAACCCCCCTGTTCATGGTCTCTCAGACCAAGGTGGCCCCGCAAGAGGTTTTTCACTTAAAAAATGGTATTTTAGAGTGTTATTTGTCATTGTTTATTGTTATGTTTATAGTATAAAGTGTTATGTCATTCGTTGTATTTTGTCATGGTAGAGAACCTTAGTCTCGGGGTTCGTTTTACCTTTTTGTTGTAATATATATGTTAGTTAAGATTTCATTTTTATAATGTTATGATGTTGGTATGTCCTTATTTTATGTTGTTTTGTCATTTTATGAGATGTCGTAGTATTATAGTTTAATATTTTTGTTTTAGGGTAGTTAGTGGTATTGTTGTTTGTTTTATATGTGCAAATGAAGGAGGTGACCTTTAGGAGTTTGTTTTAACATTTGTTTTATTTTCTTGCAGGATTTGGGAATCCCGCGTTCGCTGGAGTGCACATCTTGAGAAACTTAGGAAGTATTTTTTTTTTCCCGATATTTCGTGGTGTTCCAATGCAGGCGCGTGATTAGATTTATGAAGGAATTTTTATGTGAAACACGTCCTCAATACGACACTAGGAGATAGATGTAATTTTTGCATGCAATAGGTGATTATGGATTTTTGAAGAGCATGCACAAGTTAAAATTGGGTCATGCAAAAATTTCTGAGTGAGGATGAGTCCACTATGGATGAAAAGAACTATGGTCGCAGCCCTCCCTTAAATTGAAGAAGATAGGGAAAATGATACTGAGGTTGCAGTCATATTTACTTCGAAGCGCAAGCATCGGTACAACATAAATCGTGGAAGCTTCGATAAAGATAGCCCCTGCCAGTTCCTTGTCTTTTTAAAAACAATTGAGAGGTATTGGAGGCAGCTACATAAATAATATGCAGGTGACAAAAAGATATAGTAGACATCGCGTCGAAATAGATGAATGTGACAGTGAATTTTTCGAGTCTTAAGCTTGCGGAGTTTGAGATAAATTTATCATAGCGCATTGAGGTCGTCAAAGTTTGCACTATCAAGGATACGTCTCACAGGAAGGTTTTGTAGGCACAACTAAGAACTTTACCATAGAAATATTTGTTACCAAATATTATCGCTCTGCTTTCGTGAATGGCGTCTTCAGAAGGCCAGAAATATGTTGTCACCGAAAAAAGATCGGTTATGATGGTCAAAGAAATGGATCGCCAGAAAATATTGGATGCAAGCATCTTATCTAAAGGTTGAAGGCATTGAAAATGTCATCGTGACGATTTGTTGGGGAGGTGTCGGGATAAATTTAAGTCTTTAAATTCGAATACATTGGTGGAGAAACATAATACATGAGATATTGTGAAGGTGTAATTCTTTGATATAAGTTTTGATCAGATTATTGAATGAAGATTTATTTTAATGGTATCGAAAGGACTTAGAAATATATGAGAATTATAATTGTTAATTTAAAGTTTTTTGAGAGTAACAATAAATGCAATTGTTATAAGAATGAATGCAATTTATTTTCAAAAGAAAGAATTTAGTGTTGGAAACAAAAGGAAGTTACGGAGTTTCGTTCCAAAGCCAGTTGTTGAACTAAAAGGAAAAATGCGTGAAATGAAATCTCGAAAACTATAAAGTAAGGGTTAGAAGAGAGAGGAAGGGCTGGACATTTGCTGCACAGGAGGAAAGAGAAGAATACATAAGCAAAAGAAGGAGAGAAAGAGAATTCTACAGGGAAAGGGATCACAGGGACAAAGATTTACATTGTAAGATTTGATAATATGTCAAGTTATTTTATTGTTTCAAATAAACATTTTTAAGGTATTTGAAATAGAAATGAAATGGTTGATGTAATATGTATACAATTCCAATTTCATTGGAGATTTGAATCAGGCTTATGTTGGATTGTATATGATTTGGTTGATATAAGTTTGGTTTATGGTGTCTGTGATTGAATGCTATAGTATTGGTCCGATATTAATGTGTTGTTTTCAAAACCTTAAATATTTTATTATTTATTTTTACTGTGATAGAAATGGCCTAGTTCAGATATGCATGTTTGAATTTAATAGCTAGGTTATTCAATAAAGGTTTTTATTCAGACATTTAATACAATAAGTGTCTGTGATAAATAAAAGTTATTGGAGATAAGTGAATTTTCTGATTTCAACTTTAACTTGATAAAGTTGCAAATTAGGATTGATATCTCAGGATTTAAAGTCTGGTTGGGTATCATTCTTATCAAAGTCATACTTATTCGAAGGCTTAAATATATTTGTCATCAGATATTTACCTTATAAATATTGTTGATGCACAAATAGATATACTTTGGTGAACCTATTTTGTTTTGGTTTATAAAATTCATGGTTCAAATATAAAGTGTTATATCAAAACCCTGCAACTCATTGTTGTTAAGAGTATGGAGAATTTTTTATATATTTTTTAGGGTTTAAACATTTTTAATTTTAAATCCATATACTCCAATATCAAGAAGAAATTTTAATATCTGAGGTGAATTAAAATAAAGTCAACCTTGGATTTAAAGGATAAATATTTATAAATCAAGGTGTACACTGGATCAATTTGTAGAGATTTCGTTAATTTTAAACTCTTTAAAGTTGAAGGAAATATGGATTAAAATACTTGTTGGTTTTATTTTCCAGATTTATTTACAAGCATTTTAATTAAGATAGTATTATATATATATATATATATATATATATATATATATATATATATATATATATATATATATATATATATATATAAGCGTATGTATGTATGTATATTAAGAGTGCTTTCCTAATCAGCGTATACACCTATTTTTTTATGAAAAGTTCTTTTCATTGTTTATCCAATTATTGCAACACTTTGGTTGGGTCAAATTGACTACCTCCTAGATCAAAATAGAAATATGGTAGCCAATATGGCTTTAGTAGACAAATTAGCCAAGGTCACCTCTTTAGTTGCTTCTTTGGCTAACACCATTAAGGACTTGAAAATGCAATCTTCTTCCTCCTCTAGTCACCCTCATGCAAAGTGTGAAGTCAAAATTTATGAAGGATCTAGGAATCCCAATTAACTTAATAGTTGGATCCTAGATATGAAGACTTAATTTGAATTTAATCAAACATTGAATGATGATAAAGTCCCTTACTCTCTTAGATGGAAGGATAGTGAGCCCACTTCATAGATTACATAGACATGCACCATTGCATTTGTTTTTGGAACTTAGTTTAGGGATAAGGTCACTTGTGATGTGACCCCCATGGATTTATGTGGCTTATTGCTTGGTAAGCCTTATCAATATGATAGGTATGTTCAATATAATGCTTATAAAAACACCTACACACTCCAAAAAGACAATAAGCACTATCTTATTGAATCCACCAAGCACACCACTAATCTATTGCTTAGTTGTAGACAAACAAGAAAAGTAGTAAATCAAGCACAAGCACTTGCCCTCATATTCATTCACCCACAACATAAGCAATCTTCACTACAAGCTCCTAAGTTCACAAGACCCACAACACTTGATAAAATATTATAGAAATGTGAATGTATTTTTTAGGAGCTTACTTCTTTGCCTCTAGATAGGACCATAAATAACAACATTGATATTATTCTAGCAGCTCCTCTCCCTAATGCATCCATGTGCAGGTAATCACTTTTACAATATGATGAAATTAGGAAACAACTATGGGACCTCTTAGCTAAGGGGTTCATCAAACCCAACATTAATCCATGTGCCTCTCCTATTCTTCTTGTTCTCAAAAAGGATGGTACTTGGTATTTTTGCTTTGATTTTCGAGCACTCAATAAAATCACTATAAAAATAGATATCCACTCCTCTACATTGATGATATCTTAGACCAAATTCAAGGTGCTAGGTTTTTCACTAAGATTAATCTTAAGAGTGGATACCATCAGGTCCGCATTCAAGTTGAAGATACATGGAAGACTGCTTTCAAAACTAAAATGGGTTTGTTTGAGTGGCTTGTTATACCTTTTGGCCTCACTAATTCTCCTGCTACTTTCATGAGGCTAATGAATGAAGTTTTTAGAGAATACTTGGATAGATATGTCATTATCTATCTTTATGATATTATTATATTTTCTCCTATATGGTAGGCACACTTGGATCATATTAAGCATGTTCTTTCCATTTTACAACATCAATTGTATGCTAATTTGCCTAAGTGTTTTTTTGGGTAAACTTCCATTTCCTACCTTGGCTTCATTATCAATGAGCAAGGTATTTAGGTGGATCCTGTCATACTAGAAGTCCTCCTTAATTGGCCTACTCCCACCATTATCACTGAGTTATGGAGTTTTCTTTGCATATCTAACTTCTACCACAAGTTTATCCTAGGATATTCCACCATTTCTAATTCTTTGCATAACTTGACTAAGGAAAAATCTATTTTCAATGGGATCCTTGATCATACCCATGCATTTTCAACTCTAAAAGATAGGATTTGTTCTGCTCCTATTTTGGTCATCCTTGATCTTAGACAACCTTTTGAGATTGAAGCTAATGCTTCTTAGTTTGCCCTTGGTGCTATCCTAAAACAAAATGCTCATCATATTACTTAGCATTCAAAGTCCTTTTTCATAGCCAAGCAAAAATATTCCACATATGAAAAAGAACTTTATGCGTTAGTCCAAGCCATAAAATACTGGTATCATTACCTCCTAGGCAAAGAAACCATTGTACATATTGACCATTTTCCTTTATAGTTCCTTTAGTCCCAAAATAAGATCCAAGAAGGTCACCACATGAAATGGGCTTCTTACCTTCAACAATTCCACCTAGTCATCAAATACAAAAAGGGTAGTAAAAATTCAGTGGTTGATTGTCTAAGTCATCCAACTTAATCACATGCCTTAACCATTGTCACACTTGGGTTTTAGTCTTGGCATTTTGAGCATCCTCATGACCATGACTCTACATAATTTTACCTAAGATAATGTACCCTAAGATAATGTATCCTATATTGCATATCTAAGTCAAATCATAAAAATTTGGACCTCAATATGCCTTTGCCCCTTGTATGTCATCCTTGGAAAAGTATTTCCATGGATCTCGTCATTGGTTTTCCTATGACAATATCTCAACATGATTATGTTTTTGTTGTAGTCGATCATTTTAGTAAAATGGCTAAGTTTATTCCTTGTCATAAAACCAGTTTTTCTACCAACTTAACCCAAATTTTATTTTATATCATCTGACATTCTTTTTGTCTTCCCACTAGTATCATGTCTGATCATGACTCTCATTTTGTTGGTCATTTCTAGCATTCTTTGTGGAAAATTTTAGGGGTGTTTATTAACTTTTCCATAACTTTTCATCCATAGTTCAATGGTCAAACTGAAGTCGTCAATCATACGCTTGTCTAGAGTCATCATATTTTCCATCATTCATCTCCATCTAAGTGGGATTTGAGTCTTACACACATTGAACATGCATATAATAGGGTTATCCATTCATACACAAGTCATTCACCCTTCAAAGTGTATCTAGGTTTTAAACCATTAGCACCATATGGGTTACCATTATCACTTCCATCATCTCTCACAATACACATGTAAAACTAACAAGATAAATCCCAATCCTTAACTCAACATTTATAGCATTTCAGATCCAAAGTTGTCCAAATTTTATAAAAAACTCAGTAAAAATAAAAGAAGGTCATGAATAGACATCATGTCCTACATCACTTCTAGGTTGGAGATAGAGTTTGGTTGTACCTTAACTATCGTAGTTTCATAGAGAAGGCACATAAAAAGATCAAATATCTTCCCTAAGGGCCTTACACTATCATGCAATAGGTATTCGAGAATGCTTTCTACCTTGACATTCCAACACACTTGGGAATCCATGATGATATAAATGTTGACTTGCTCAAGCCATACCATGAGTCCACATTGGAGACATCACCTGTCATCGATCATCCCCCCGCCCCCGCGCGCCCCGGCGGGGGGGGGGGGCCCGGGCGCGCGCGCGCGCGCCGCCCGGGCGGGCCCCCGCCCCCCCCGCCGCGCCGCGGCCCCCCGGCGCCCGGCGGCCGCCCCGCGCGCGCCGCGCCGCGCCGGCCCGCCCGCCGCGCCGCGCCCCCGCCCCCGCCCCCCCCCCCCCGCCCCCCCCCCCCCCCCCCCCCGCCCCCCCCCCCCCCCCCCCCGGGCCGCGCCCCGCGCCGCCGGCCCCCCGCCCCCCCCCCCGGGGGGCGGGGGGGCGCGCCCGCGCCGCCCGGCCGCGGCCGCGCCCCCCGGCCCCTTTTTTTTTTCCCCCCCCCCCCCCCCCCCCCCCCCCCCGCCCCCCGGCCCCCCCGGCGCCTATAGATATTGTACCTATTTTTTAGCTTCGATTAGAGGATGATCATCTCTTAAACATGGAGACACGCCACACCCACCAAGGATATTCCACTTTCTACCTTGTTTCTCAACAAGTCCAGCTTCCACATCATGCTCGCTCGAACTCTCATAGTCATATGGTTCAATATTTTCTTTCCCTTTTGTATGCATTGGAGTGCAATGCTCCTATGGTTGGGAGGAATGATAGGGATTAATATTTCCATATTTATATATGTATATGATATATATAATGTTACCATATTTATCTGTATTATCTGTAGATGATATATGTAATATTCTCATTTATTAGTAGATAAGGTTTCTAATTATTTCAACCTTATCCAATTATTATATTTGGTTACTTATTGTCAATTTTGTAATGTAATTGATAATTCTTCTTTGTCAAATCATTTGTGTGTCTAATTTGTGGATTTATCTATATCATATACACAAATATATATATATATATATATATATATATATATATATATATATATATATATATATATATATATATTATAACCAATAAAGCATAATTCCTTTTTTATAGTTTTATGATATTTTCTTCTAACATATCTTTTAGGTATGATTTTTTATTTAAGGTAATGAATTAACATTTTTTATACATATAACTATTTTATTTTATATTATGAAAATATTGATTTTTTTCAATCTAAAAAATAAAGAGATAAACTAATTTTTAATTTTTTTTTATTAAAATGTGTTTCTTCCAAAACAAACATCAAATTTTAAAATTCCAAAAATATAAGATTAAATTTACTCAAATTAGAAATAAAAAATTTTATATTATAATTTAACAATTTTAAAAATTGTTAAAATATTTAAAAGTAAAGGTTACAATGATATATAAATTTCAATCTATTATAGATCCAGGTCTATTCTTAAATTTTCTACTAACTTTACTTATAAGTCAATTTTAACATTTTAAATATAACCTAAATATCTTCAATAATAAAAATTTTGGTACTCTCTAAAAATAAATCTAAAAACTGTACAGATCAACGAAGTGTAAGTCCAATAAGTTTGATGCAAACAATAAATTTAATACAAAATAGAAAGTGTACGGTATATTTAATTGAGTAAAAAAAAAATCATTTCAATTATACATATTAAACTTAGTTTTAATTCAATTATATTTAATACTTTAAATCAATATTTTTAAAAATAAATTATATGAGATTGAAAAAATTCATCATTACTACATGATAGTGTTACAATAAAGTTGATAATTATATATGTATTGCTTGACAAAATATAAAGTTTAATCTCATTAACTAAAAGGCCTATGAGTAACTACCCACAAACTTAATTGATCGTGTGGGAAGTTGGAGGCAGTGGGTTGTGTAAAAATCTCCAGATAAGAGAGATCCAAGGTCAAATCCCCCCTTCACATGCGGATATGACCCTAATCTAAAAACAACTACCCACAAACTTAGTCCTTGAGGGTTAGGTGGATTGGTAAGTGCTTGTTTGGCGAGGCACTTACCAAGAAGACACCTAGGTTCAAAGCTTGGGGTCAGCCTATTTACAAAGGTAGTAGTCTGATTTGAATCCTCTGAGTGTGCGTTAGATTGACGATGACGATACAAATTTTGAGTGATCAATGATCCTCTTCACACCGGGTCAAATTCTAAGTGACCAATGGTCCTCTTCAAAACAAGTCAACAATAACGAAGTGAAATAGGTTCAATAGAAGCAACTCCTATAGTTTGAACCCTGCACTTATAAATTACTAAAAGTAGTGTGGTTGTGACCAACTCTCCTATGTAACCCAAAACAAAACTACCCACAAACTCAACCTAAAGAAGGGAGTTAATTTTTTATTTTATTTTATATTAAATAATATTAAATTATTGAATTTATATTAATGATAATATTATAGTTAACTATTAAAGTTATAATATTGCCTTAACCAAATATTAGTACCTCTTATACTTAATTAACTAATATTAGGATTAAGTAATATTATTAGTATATTATTATAATATTATGCATAATATTAATAATCTATACTTATAAATATCTTTACATAATGTTAATTAGGTTATTATAATAAAATAATAACCTAATATAACATATTGAAATATACTTAATAATATTATTATACCAATATTATAAACATATACCTAATAATATTAGATCTTTATAATATAATATATTAAAATATAGATAATAATATTATAATATAATTAAAGTATTATAAGTTAATGCTTAATAATATTGGATTGATATTTTAATTAGATGGTTCATAATATTATTAACCTATAAATTTGATATTTTAACTTAATATTAATATTAGATTTTCATTTTTCAATATAATATAATAGTGAGATTAGTTATTAATTAATATTAATTTAATTAATCATATTCCTAATAGTGGCTTATAAAAACATTTCTCATTGTTTTCGTCGAAGTTATATTTCAAAAAAAGGTAATTGATCAACCTATTTTATAATATTTTAAATAACTATTTTGATTATGTATAATCAATTTATATATTTTTATTGGCCGTCTATTAGAAGAGGAAAGAAAAGAGAATTTAATACAAAATTAAAAATTCAATGTTTTTTTGTTTGGGGATCGTATAAATTTTTGTGTTTTGGTTCTTTTTCATAATGTTCATGGTTTAAATTATGAGTGTGAGAGGGTAGGTGTGTATGACTGTTTGGATGCTATTGATAAACTTAGTTCTTACCCTTATCAAAGGTTATGGTTAGGATGGAGATGCCCAACCCTCAAGATTCTCAATCCTCACTATCATGAAAAATGGTAGGGGTTTCTCACATTAACCTCAATAAAAGAAATATTTAAGAAAACTCAACATTCTCTATAATTGTTTTTGTATTTGAAAAAAAAAAATCTTAAACATTTTGTTTATGGATTTTTTTTTTGGTTACATAGATGAATTGGTTATAATCACAATTTTTGGTAATTGTCAATAGGGTTCACTATCAATGAAGGCTTCCAACACACCCACCATCTCGTTAATGGTAACCCAGCGTGATATGGGAACCATTGAACGCACAGGGTTTGAACCATCTTCATCAGTCTGGTTCAACACATGACATAAAGGGAACCGTCGGACAAGGAGGAAACATATCGCCACTATCAGTCAGGTGCAACACATAGAGGAGTCAGATCGGGCTACTAGCTATGCATGGCCACACCCATGGAATTGGAACCTAGGTCTCCTCTCCGTAAGTGCCCCAACATACCAATCCATCTCAACCCAAGGAGGAAAAAAAAATTCTTTTTGATTACACTACTTCAAACCTGTAAAGTAAACATTTATAACTGGAGAAAATCTATGTTAGAAGTAAGGATAAAACTATATTTCTACTTTGGTGGTATTTTAACTTCGACCTTGAGTCACAAAGAATCAACAATACTTTAATTTGTGTCAAGCTTTCTAGACTGCTGATTCAATTTTACCATGCTAATGTTTTTCGAGGTATAGCTAAGGTTATTGGTGATCTAATCTTCGATTCTACAACGAAATTCAAATCCTAAATGTTTTATACAAGAATTTGAATAAATGCCAACATTAATTTAGATTTATCGTTTTTTATTGAGCTTTCATAAAAAATTGGTAATAAAGTGCAACCAATTGAATATGAAAACAAACCAACATTTTGTTCCTCCTCTTCTAAGCAAGGGCATTTATCCTCTCAGTACCCATCTTTGCCCCCAAGCTGAGCCCAAGTGGTAGCACAAGTTTCTGCAATCCTGTGCAATGGTTTCAGGTGTTGAACCTTCCAGTTTTCTCGTACAACAAAAGTGTTGGAAATATTTTAATCTAAATTTTGACTGTTCCTACCTAACATGGGGATAGACCATTCGCATGTATCTTCATCATTAGGAGTGTACTGTCGTCTGGTCCTATGGTAGAATAAGTAAGGTTGGTTTAATGCAGTAGGTGAGTTCCAAATGTTTCCATTTGGCCTCGTGTTTCCTCCCACTGCAAAAGCACCTGGAGAGATCTATAATTGCAAGTCCTTGAGGTCTCTTTCGGCAATATGGGTGCATCAGCACCAGGTCCCTACTCACTAGTAGTTTAGACCATTCAACGGAGTGTTCCATATTCAGCAGAGTATTATGCATTCGATAGTGTGTTTTGTATTTGTTTGAGGTGTTTGATGTATGCTCAACAGAGTCGTTATTGTCTTTGTGTTGCATCTATTTCTCAATATAAATTATCTTTACCCTTGTCTGTCTCATTTAGTTTTTTGTATGTTTGTGGCTACCAATGTCTCTTTTCATGGTGATTTTTTATTTTCTACATGGTATCAGAGTAAGGTGACAGGATTTCAGTAGGTAAATGCCAGAGATCTTACCAATGCCAAGGAGGTTTTCATTCTGTTGTAGCAGCATGGCATTTAGATTCATCGATGACCTCCTTTCGGACCATCCCCATGATAAAGTAATCGATGCCCCACAATAACTGAGTTTGATTGCAAGTTCTGGCCCTAGTTCCTCGACATTGACATCCACACGATTCTAGCCCCCTTTATACTCACCCTATCGATGTCCCTTGCTCTTGCCATGTTGGTGATCAAAACTAGGTTGAAGTACCTGAAGCCATTAATGGTGAACCACACTCCACCCTTCCTCACAAAGGAAACCCTTCTATGCAAGACAGGGACATTGTCGGTCTTGTACTCAATGATCTTAAGGAATACGGGCATGGCGAGATAAAAGTGGGATCAGAGTCTCTCATTTAGGATAACCGGTAGTGAGGCATAATTTGTTTTTTTCTTCTAAAGTTTCTTTGGCCTCCCATATGCGCTGCGCAACCCAACTATGCAAGCATTCTTGTGCACAGCTGGATGGGGCCAAAATTTTTTCTAATTCCTAGCCATTCGCTCGACTACATAGCGTAATCGGACTGTGCACTCACTTTCATGCATAGTCAGGCATTGACCAGGCATTAATACCCGCGTCTGCCTGCCTTCGCGTCTCTCACCTTGCGCAGCCCAATGTCGTAGGGCTCCTTAGTGCACTCGGGAGGGATCAAGTTATTTTGGCCTCCCCTTGCCTTTCAACATGTAGAATCTAGTGTTGGTAAAGGTTTTGCTTATGGGCTACATAGATATCGAGAAGAACAAGAACTTGGACCCAGAGACAAGGCTTTACCCGAGCGACAAGTATTTCGATCCATTCAGTTTGGCAACGGATCCAGAGAAGAATGAGCAGCTCAAATTGAAGTTTGTTTCAGTTGGAATTTAGATTAAGGGGGATGTTGGAAATATTTTAATCTAAATTTTGACTATTCCCACCTGACATGGGGATAAACCATTCGCACATATCTTTACCGTCGAGAGTGTACCATCGTCTAGTCCTATGGTAGAAGAAGTAAGGTTGATTTAATGCAGTAGGTAAGTTCTAGATGTTTCCAGCTGGTCTTGTGTTTCTCGCCACCACCAAAGCACCTAAAGATATCTATAAATGGAAGTCCTTGAGGTCTCTTTCGACAATATGGGTGCAACAGCACTAGGTTCCCTACACCAATAGTGCAGGCCATTCGGCAGTCCAATCTACATTTGGTAGATCAGTTTACATTCGATAATGTTTACTACATATGGGTGGTGTATTCCGTAAGTGGTTATTCCACGTTTGTAAGCTCAGAGGAGCCCCTTTATAATATTTTAGTTTATCAATAAAATCATTCTGCTCCTTTGCCTGTCTACATTTGAGTTACCTCTCGCGAGACTATATTCGATCCTATGAGTGTTTAAGATTTTCTACAAACCAACGTTTTGTTCCTCCTCTTCTAAGAAAGGGCATCTCTCCTCTTAGTGCCCCTCTTTACCCCCAAGTTAAGCCCAAGTGGCAGCAAAAGTTTGTGAAATCCTCTGCAACGATTTCAGGTGTTGAACCTTCCAATTTTCTTGTACAACAAAAGACTATGTCCCATGCAGTAGCTTTGGGTGCTGAACCTTCTAGTTCTACAACAGTTATAAAAAAATATTTTTCAATGAAAGCACAACCATTCAAGCCCAAAAAAAGGCCCGAAATTTGAATGACATAGAATCCCAAATTTCGAATGGCATGGTGAAGGCCCATGTGAAAGCCCAGTCCTCAAATGACAAGGAAAAATCCCTTAAAGAAGCTTTATCAATTAGTAAGGGAAAATCCGAACAAAATTCTAGTTTTATGTTCAATGACCCGAACTGGCAAGGCGAAACAAAGCTTTATTTTAGATAACTTGTCGAACTTGACAAAAAGAATTTTTTGAATTATATTAAGTTTGTGGCAGTCCGTCTCTTGAAGCCAAACCAAGTTTGGCTTACTAAATTTTATTTGGTGCCCTGATATACTCTGTGTTGTCGTTTCTGTAGTATTTTTCATATCTAGTTTTGAAAAATATTTGTTGATAAATATTTGTAAATTTTACAACACTATATGGGGTAGGGGAGAGCAGACCTTAAAGAAAGGTGATCACTATCCCCTCTAGAATCTTCCTCCCAATGGACCAGGTCCAGGCATGAATCGATGGGTTTACTATCTATATGGCTTGACTACCATACCAAATTGGATAATTCTCCCAGGTTGATGCACCACAAACAACTCCTTTACCATCGTTCGCTCGAACAAAATATTTTTTAGAGATCCTTTCCACTGGCCTTAAGAACAATGCAACGGTTTGGACTGTGGCTCTTCTTTTTTGGGAGGTCTAAATTTCAAATCATGGCGTGTGTGGCTATGTGTTAAATTCCCTATTGATAAGCTCAACTCCCCCCCTTATTATGGGTCATGGTTGGATGTCCCCCTTATGATAGGTCATGGTTGGATGGGGATGCCTCACCCTGAGGGCTACTTGTAAGGGTTTCTCCTTATTGATTTTTTTTTTAGGTTAATGTCAATATTCATTTTTACTATTATAATATAAAAAATTTAATTAATTTAATATTTTGTAAAAAAAAAATTCAAAATAATTTGTTAAATTTATTTATTTTTGATTGGTGGAAGAGGTTTTAAAAGGGCCTTGAACCTTTTACAACAAGAGACTCAAAAGAGATTCAAATGAGACAAGATTCACAAGAGATCAACCAATTGCTAGGGTGAGCGTGTGTGTCAATTAATTGCTAGGTATCATTGTTGTAAGAAGATATCAATGACTAGAGTCTTCTCCATCACACATTTAACCCTACTCAATTGGCTATGCATAATAGAAAGAAGTGGACTATCATCAGATGGTTATAATCGAACGATGTACCATGCAATCCAACCTCCATTTAAAATATGCATTGCACACATCAGTAGAGCATTCTTGAAGTAGTTGAGCATAATTGAGTTGAATAGTTGAGCATAATTGAGCTGAATATGACAACCACTCTCTATGCCTACTTTGACAGACCTAAAATACACTTTGTAGGCAATCATGATAGCATAACTAATTGTAATTGTAAATCTATAAATACTAGAATGTAAGCCATTCTAATCGTTGACTCTTTGGCATTTACAATTGGCATAATTGTATGATTGAGGCTATATACCTTTTGAATGAAGATTGTATTGTTGTCTAGCCTCTTGCTCACTTCTTGTGCAAAACATGTATGTATGTCTTACTAAGTAGTTAAGCATTTCTATTAAAGCTAGGAACAAATAATTTTATTACAATTATTCTACATTTTGGATTTCTCCTTAGATTTACCATTATAGTTCTAGAATGACTTAAAAATGCTCAAAGTTCTTTATGTTTAATTGTTTAAAATCATAAGGAAAGTAAGTTGATATGCTTGGTAGTTTAGTCTAAGTTTAGATTGTGAGACTCTTTGCACTATGTCTCTTGATGTTGTCAAATTCATACCACTTTTAGCTTAGCCTTATAACCCTTTTCCATTTCTTACTTTAGTCTACAACCCCCTACTTAGTTAGATTAGCTAGGCACATAGGAGTCAACCTTATCTAGAGGTTGACTCTGAGACCCCTATTCATGAGGAATCCAATCTTGGTTGAGGTATTGAGGGCACAACTCATCCACTTAGGTGGATTTTGGACCAATTATTTTTTGGTATGTTCAATGGAATTCAAATATCAAAATCACCTAATTAGGTAGTATTTTTAAGACATATAATGATCAAATTTAGACACTTAGAAGCTATCTAACATACCAATATTTTTGGCATGCTTGAAGAGAGTAGCTATCCACCATGCTACCAATATTTTTTTGGCACACCCAATGGGATGGGACTTCACAGATCCTATTGCAGTCACCTGGAGGATTCAAAATTTTGGTGAATAGTGTTTGACCTCACATGTAGAGACTGTATATTCTCCTGGAAACTCCATTGAAAGTAAGAATCCAAAAGTATTGGCAATGCTACTACAAATAAGGCTAAAAATAAAATGGTAAGGATGCCAAAAATCCTAAATAGCATGCCAAATACCAATCATATGGCTCTATAAACACATAAATAAAAGTCTTAGAGGTATGGTTGGACAAAATTATCTATCTTGGAATAGTACTATGCCACTCAACCTAGTAGTTCTACATGAAATTCTTCATACTACATTAAATTTATTGCCCATTGATGATGACAATAAGAAAAATGACTATGAGCATTGTCAAGATGTCTCATCCTTGGCCATATTCTATAACATTGTCATTGAAGATGTTATGATAATCATTCTTTCTCAATATTTATGGGGTAAGGCATTGCAATGGTACAAATATTTAGAAGACAAAAGCATTAGGATTTGGGTTAACCTGACTAAACCATTAGTCTTGGTGTTTGATGATCCAAGGTATTTGTTTGCATTGCTCATGCAATTTTCCTATATAAAAAGAGGTCCTTATGAAGCTCTCCTAGATTTTAACATCAAATTCAAAATATTATGGGATAGATTCCCTTAGAATATTAAATCGTCACAAACATAGGCATGTATCTACTATGTTTGAGCTCTAAATTCAGATCTGAACCGCCAAATCCAACATTATAAAATTTTCCACAAGTGTTTCAGATGGCTATGAAATTTGAAAATGTGTTGATTTTAGTAGGAAAACTTCCTTCCAAGCCTAATAAGTTTGATGCTCCATTATCCTATCAAACGTATTTAAAGATCCCTTTGGTAGGTCCATTATTGACTCAACTAGTTCCTCCAATGGATACAATGCCCTTGGTTCAATACTTGAAAAACAAGATGCATATTGTATTGAACCCCTAGAAAACTCGAAATAAAATATATCACCTAACATATTACCAAGGAGCTTGCAAAAATTGAAAAATAGAAGGAGAACTCCTATCTAGATTGGCTCAAGAGTTCAATACCTCATAGATATAACAATAAATTGAATTTTTTTCCAAGGATAAATCATTAATCATAGGATATTGTGACCCTCACCATGGACCAAGATTATTTCTTGACAATAAAAAAGTACTTTGTAATTGATCCGGTTAGCCCAAATGTAATATTGAATGAAGAAAAATAGAAGGGGGATGGATCAGATGAAGATGAAGCTAAAAGCATATTAAATCTATAGGGGGATTAAAAAAAAAGGAGGACTACAAACATGTCAACAATAACACTGATATTGCCAAAGAAAATAAGCTTACCAAACACTATACTACCCAACCATATTAAAGAACAATGGGAATATGTAGTAAAGGTCTATAATTAATTTAAGTAAAGAATGATAGAAATGGGTCATGATTCCAAAATGATGCTCTAGAAGAAGGAATTTTGAAAGAAAGTATTCTAGTTTCTACAAAAGTTGATTTAGCCGTAGTAGCCCTAGAAAGTTCAATGGAAGACATGATAACTTCACTAGCATCTAGACCAATTAATGGGCAACCATCTTGGAATATGATGAGAGTTAGTTCTCCTATAATTTGTAAGTATGATTAGGAGGATGGATATTACACAACTACTTGATAGATCATGAATTTGAATTTGTTATCATACCAAAAACAATTTGTGATGCTATAAGCCTGAAATATACCAACATGGGCATTGAGTTATCCAATTTAATAAGATGTAAGTCAAAACAATAAAGATAGCTAAGAAAATATCAATGATACTCCAAATAATACTAAATTTAACAACAATTCAAGATATTATTTTTTTTTGGTAATATTAAGAGAAAAGAGGGTTTTGAAAGGGACCCCGCAACCTTTTACATAGCACGCAACAATATAGATAGAAGTAAAACAGAATAAACACTACAAAAAAAACAAAAAGGAGCCCACCAACACAAGAAAATCCAGAGGAATTGACCAATGAGAGAACTGAGATGGTTCTAAATCAAAGAATCAAATTCATGAATAATTTCTCAGACATATGGGCAGCCTCCTCAACATAATCCAAGGTCATTTTAACAGAGTTCCAAACTGCATGTTGCTTTATTTCCATCATGTGAGGACTGTGAAGGATAGCGCTTTTCTTTACTGCAGTTTTACCCAGAGAGTAATATCCGTCACCGACTTGTCTTTGACTCACGGTCTAGGAAGAACCTCTACCTCATCCTCCTCATCAAAAGGAAGATCCCACAAACAATTCAAGCTATTATAACAGTAGAACTACCTCCAACTTTTAATTCATATTACATCATTACATCATATTTATACTTATAAATAAAAGTTTACTTCATATTACATGCGATATTTTAATAAAGTCTCAAAGAATCATAAGATGTTCTTGTTTGTCCTTCCTTCTAGAATTGAAATTAAAATAGCACTACGCATCAAAGGATAGGTTTCTCTAAGTTAGCTCAACTTTTATCTCCACATCTGTGACCGTCTTCCTGTCATCTTATAACTGGAACTGATTTAAATAGTCCCAAAAGAATGACTGGTAGTGTTGCGACGTCTACAGGTTCCGATAATGCTAGTTACAAATCGGACTGTACATTTACCAATATTATTATACCATACTGAAATATACTTAATAATATTATTATACCAATATAACATATACTGAAATGTACTTAATAATATTATTATACCAATATTATAAACATATACCTAATAATATTAGATCTTTATAATATAATATATTAAAATATAGATAATAATATTATAATATAATTAAACTATTATAAGTTAATGCTCAATAATATTGGATTGATATTTTAATTAGATGGTTTATAATATTATTAACCTATAAATTTGATATTTTAACTTAATATTAATATTACATTTTTATTTTTCAATATAATATAATAGTGAGATTAGTTATTAATTAATATTAATTTAATTAATCATATTCCTCGTAGTGGCTTATAAAAAAAATTCTCATTGTTTTCGTCGAAGTTATATTTCAAAAAAAGGTAATTGATCAACCTCTTTTACAATATTTTAAATAACTATTTTTATTATCTATAATCAATTTATATTTTTTAATTGGCCATCGAGGGAGGAAAAGTGATTTTTTTTTTTTTTAATGATGAACCTTTTAAATACAACATATCCGCAATATGTGAGGGGAGAGATTTGAACCTGGGCTGTTGGAAATTACCATTAGTAAAAGGTTAAAAAATTTGATTTTACCTAGGGTAAAGGTAACTTACCTTTTACCTTACTTGGACGGCAGTGGACGACAACATTTGGGCGGCAAGAGAATTCCTTCCATCCTTCTTTTCCCCCAATTTCTCCTTTCCCCCTTTCTTTCTCGAATAGGTTATTTACCGCCTATTTAATCTATGTAACCTAAGTTTGAAGGTTAATGCAATTAATCCTTTTTTCGTAAACACTCACCTTTCACATTTGGTATCAGAGCGACGCGATTCCCGAGGCGGTGGGGCCCGCAGTTCGAGGTGGCGACACGGATCCCGAGGCGGCCCGTAGGAGCCGAGGTGGCACGGATCCCGAGCGGCAGCCGAGGAGCCGAGGGCACGGTGGAGCTGGAACCGAGGCGGAGAGCAGCAGATCGACATGATTCTCGAGGCGCTGTTGACGTGGCAGCCCGAGGCACGATTCTCGAGGCACTGTTGACGTGGCAGCCCGAGGCACTGGTGACGTGGCGCTGGTGCGCGACCCGAGGAGGGTGACGTGGCGATCCGCGAAGTGTGGTGACGTGGCGCTGGCGCGTGGCCCGAGTGGTGACGTGGCAAAAGGAACCTGCGTGTTCGTGACTGCCCGCAGGCAGTCAAAGCACTGTATGTGCTTAGTTATTTTTAAATAACTCAAACATCGCCCTACGGGCGATGTGGGACAAATAGTCCCAATAATATTAAGCTTCGCGCCGAAGCGCGAAGCCAACCTTAGCTTCGCGCTCGACGCGGAAGCTAAAGGGCGGGGAGCACGCATTGCTCCCGGATCAGCCCGGTAGCGCAGCGGCTACCCTCAGCCCTGACACCCGCGAGGTCGCAGGATCGACTCTCGGCGGGGTCGATAGATAATTAAATTTAAAAAAAAAAAAACTAAGGAATAGTTTTAAAAAAATATATAATATTTTTTTTTGTGTAATTTCCTAAGAGGAAATATCTGTTCATTAGTTTTAAAAAAAATTTCAAAGTTAATTGAAATTTCCTGAGAGGAAATAATTGTAAAGTTAAAAAAAAAAAAAAAAAACTTAGAAAGTTAATTTTTTTGTTATTTCCTAAGAGGAAATCTTTGTAAAAGAAAATTTCTGGGAAATTTTCTTAAATGATAAGATCGGAAGGATGTTATCATGCCCTCTGCAAGTTGTTACTGAGAACAAATCCTGAAGACTTTGATAGGCACGTGAAAACCCTAGGACTTAATACAGTTTTTTCACAGTTGCAAAACGCGGTTATTGCACACCAGAGAAATCCTGATCAAGGATACGAAGCAGATTCAGAAGATAACTCCTTTGGCAGCAAGTTTGAACAATCCGACACAGTTGCAATTGCTTCACAAGGATCCGAATATACTCATTATAGTAATTCAGTTGAAATCCTACAACCTCCTTCTCCTGAAATAATATTGATCAGTGACGATGATGAACAAGTCGCTGACAATTTTGTAATTGCCGAACAAGTTTGAGTTGTTTATGATTGTAAATCAAGCAGGGCTTGATAGTTTGTAAAGTCTTTTTTGCAATAAGACTATAAAAGAGAGGTTTTTTGTTTTAGTAGATAAATGGGATCACATAATAATCTACCAATTCCCGAATTCAGAGGGGATAATTATGAGTACTGGTCCATCAAAATGAGGACATTACTCATCGGAAAAGGACTATGGGATATTATTGAAGACGGTTACATTGCTCCAACAGATTGGACTACCTTAAGTGCAAATGATAAAAAGATCTACAAAGATGCACAGAAAAATAATTCATTTGCCTTATACCATCTTCAATCAGCATTAGATCCAAGTATCTTTCCGAGAATTGCATCTTACTTAACTGCTACAGATGCATGGAATGCCTTGAAAGAAGGATTCCAAGGAAGTGATAAAGTAAAGCAAGTCAGGCTTCAGACATTGAAAAGAGATTTTGAAAATCTCAGAATGAAGGAAAATGAAAGAGTTGGAGACTACTGTGTTCGAGTTAAAGCAGCAATTGATATGATGCAAACTTTAGGTGAAGACACAAAAAATGAAACAATTGTGAAGAAAGTGTTGCGAACACTTCTTCCTAAGTGGAATCACATTGCAATCATAATTGAAGAATCCAAAGATCTTTCTACTCTTACATTTGATAGTTTGATTGGATCATTAACATCACATGAAGAGCGACTTCAAGGTGCACCTTCAACAAGCTATGGAGGTGATGACAAAGCCTTCACTTCGAATGAAAGTGCAAGACGAGGACAAGGAAGAGGCCGAGGCAGAGGTCAACAACAAAGAGGCAAGGGCCAAAGCAACTCCTACAGAGGAGGTAATCAAAACAGAGGTGGAAATCAAAACAGAGGAGCCAATCAGAACCAAAGCGGCAATGCAGGCCGTGGAAATCAAGGACGAGGAAGTAACAAGTCTAAAACAACTTGTTTCAATTGTGGGAAACAAGGTCACTTCGCTCGTGACTGCTGGTCAAAATCTTCAAAAGATCAAAGCAGTCAATATGGCTCATTCTACGGAGAAGAAGAAGGTCCACCAAACCTTTTTCTCTCTTATGGACAGCCAGATCAAAATCTAAATGATACATGGATTTTGGATACTGGTTGCTCCAACCACATGAGTGGCAAAGAAAATCTCTTTGCTACATTAGATTCAAATTACAAATCTCATGTTAAGTTAGGGGATAATAAATCCTTGCAAGTTGAAGGCATAGGAGCTATGGAAGTTCCCACAAAAGAAGGTCTTAAAAATGTGAATGACATATACTATACTCCACAGCTACAACACAATTTGTTAAGTGTTGGCCAAATGATGGAGAAGCATTACAAATTAGTTTTTGATGAAAGAAAATGTACAATCTTTGATAAAAACAATTGTAACCGGGTCATCACAGAAGTACCTATGACAAAGAATAGGTTGTTCCCTCTAAAGTTTGGTGAGCCAGGGGGAGCTCAACTTGCAAACATTGCTATTACAAATCCAAGTGAATTGTGGCACTTGAGATATGGTCACCTCAATTCCGCTAGCTTGAAAATGTTAACATCACAAGCTATGGTGACAGGACTACCAAAAATTCCAGAACATAAAAAGGTATGCGAAGCATGTGCTTTGGGAAAGCACCCGAACGAAGTTTCCAAGAGGCCGAGCGTGGAGAGCAAGCTATCCTCTTCACCTAGTACATTCGGACATCTCGTGGTCCAATGCAAACAAAGAGCCTTGGAAACAATTCTTATTTTCTAACATTCATAGATGATTATTCTAGAATGTGTTGGCTCTATTTTCTGAAACACAAAGATGAAGCATTTGATTGCTTCATAGACTTCAGAAATAATGTAGAAAAGCAAAGTGACTATTATGTCAAATGTCTTCGCACTGATAAAGGAGGAGAGTACTCCTCAAATGAATTTCTTCATTATTGTAAGCAAAATGGGATAAAAAGGCAGTTCACCACTGCCTATACCCCATAGCAGAACGGTGTGGCTGAGAGAAAGAACCGCACCCTTGTTGAAATGGCACGAACAATGCTTCAGGCAAAACATCTCACAAACAGTTATTGGGCAGATGCAGTAAGAACAAGTGCATATATTCTAAATAGAAGTCCGACTTCTAGTTTAGATGGTATCACTCCTTATGAAGGATGGTACGGTAAGAAACCAAATGTCAAACATTTCAGAGTATTTGGTTCTTTAGCTTATGCACACATTCCTGAGGAGAAGAGAAAGAAGCTTGATCCAAAGAGTCAAGCATGTGTTTTTGTAGGGTATTGTGATTCAACCAAAGGGTATAGATTGTACAATCCCACGACACATAAAATCATTATCTCCAGGGATGTAATTTTTGATGAAGGGGGAGAATGGGGTCATAAAAAATTTGTTGATTTTGACTCTAATTCGGACAATTCCACATTAGTACCTCCCATATTGGTACAACCCAAAAAAAGCAGTGTAAAAAGTCCTCCTCCACAAATTCCACATCAGGAAACTTCATCAAGTACATCAAGTGGTACACCAAGTCCAAGAGGGAATTTGTTGGCACCCCCAAATTCTCCAAAACGATTTCAAAGATCTGTAAGCGCTCCAAGCCCGATGGATATTGATCCAGTTTCTCAAAGGAAAGAGACAAATAAAGGAAAGCGCATACTACAGAGTCATCCATCTTCTCAAATGTTGGATAGGAATTTCCAACAAAGATACACTAGGAGTCAAGCTAGTGAGATGGATGACATTTTGTCAAGACTGGAAAATCTTCAAATGTCGGGGGATGATGAGTCTCATGAACCAAGGGGTGATGTAGTCAATTATGCTTTGTTGGTTGCTGCACAGCTAGAACCATCTAGCTATGAAAAAGCATGCACCGAAAATATATGGCAAGATGCCATGGAAGAGGAAATATCCTCAATTAAAAAGAATGATACTTGGGAGCTTGTGAAGCTTCCCAAGGGAAAAAAATGTGTTGGATGTAAATGGGTCTATAAGACCAAATTCAATGCTGATGGAAGCATTGAAAGGCACAAGGCAAGATTAGTAGCTAAAGGTTTTACTCAGAAATATGGAATAGATTATGAGGAAACCTTTGCTCCAGTTGCTCGACAAGAAACAATTAGAACCGTTCTTTCCTTGGCAGCCCATAAAGGATGGAAAATTCAACACATGGATGTGAAAAGTGCATTTTTAAATGGATACCTGACAGAAGAGGTGTATGTTCAACAACCTCAAGGTTTCCAAGAACCAGGAAATGAGAACCTTGTTTATAAATTGAAAAAAGCACTTTATGGCCTCAAGCAAGCACCAAGAGCATGGTACTCACGAATTGACGGCTATTTCAGCAAATATGGTTTCACAAAAAGCAAGAGTGAACCAACATTATACTACCTGAAAAATGGAGTAGATATCCTCATAGTTTGTTTATATGTGGATGATCTAATATTCATGGGTAGTAATGATAAAATGAATATGGAGTTCAAAAACTCCATGATGAATCAGTTTGAGATGAAGGATCTCGGATTAATGAGATACTTTCTAGGAATGGAAGTACATCAATCAAAGAATGGGATCTTCATATGTCAACAGAAATATGCTCATGACATGATCAAGAAATTTGCTATGCAGCAGTGCAAATCAGTTGCAACACCAACTGGACATGGAATCCAACTAAGCAAAGAAGATGGAGCACCAAAAGTTGACTTGACCAATTACAGAAGCATGGTTGGGAGTTTAATGTTTCTCACCAACACTAGGCCAGATATACAATATGTTGTTTCTCTTGTATCACGATTTATGGCATGCCCATCCGAGCTGCATCTTCAAGCAACCAAACGAATTTTACGATATGTAAAAGGTACATTGGATTTTGGAATCCATTACCACAGGTCTAACTCTGTGAAGTTATTTGGTTATAGTGACAGCGATTGGGGCAGTAATATAGATGATAGAAAATCTACATCGAGGAACCGTTTTAGTCTAGGATCGGGACTAATAACTTGGAGTTCCAAGAAGCAATCTGTTGTAGCATTATCATCTACGTAAGCCGAGTACATAGCCATTACTCATGCAAGTACTCGGATCCTCCTGGTTGAGGAAAATCCTTGAAGAGATTGGCGAAAAAAAAATTGGTCCAACCAAACTGAATTGTGATAATATAAGTGCCATACAGTTGGCATATAATCCGATCCACCACAAAAGGTCAAAACATTTTGATATGAAGTATCACTTCATAAGAGATATGGTGGAACAGCAGACAGTTGAGCTTCAATATTGTAGCACTTTGGATAATCTAGCAGACATCTTCACCAAAGGCATGGCTAAAGCTCAATTTATAAAGCTGAGAGACTATATAGTTAGTCCTCTCAACTTTAAGGGGGAGAATGTTGGAAATTACCATTAGTAAAAGGTTAAAAATTTTGATTTTACCTAGGGTAAAGGTAACTTACCTTTTACCTTACCTGGACGGCAGCATTTGGGTGGCAAGAGAATTCCTTCCATCCTTCTTTTCCCCCAATTTCTCCTTTCCCCCTTTCTTTCTCGAATAGGTTATTTACCGCCTATTTAATCTATGTAACCTAAGTTTGAAGGTTAATGCAATTAATCCTTTTTTCGTAAACACTCACCTTTCACATGGGCCTCTCCATAACCGAAGATTTTTAACTACCCACTTGCTCTCCAACTCCTCTATATGAGAGATTTTTTTTTTTTTTAATTACAAAATTAAAAATTCAATGTTTTTTTTGTTTGGGGATAGTACAAAGTTTTGGGTTTTGGTTCTTCTTTATAATGTTTATGGTTTAAATTATGAGGAGTGTGAGAGGGTGGGTGTGTATGAGTGTTTGGCTGCTATTGATAAACTTAGTTCTTACCTTATCAAAGGTCATGGTTGGTTAGAATGGAGATGAACCCTCACTATGGTGATAAATGGTAGGGGTTTTTCACATTAACCTCAATAAAAAATATTTAAAAAAATTCAACATTCTCTTTAATTTTTTTTTTTTTATTTGAAAAAAAAAATCTTAAACATTTTGTTTATGGATTTTTTTTTGGGCTACATAGATGAATTGGTTATAATCATAATTTTTAGTAACTGTCAACCCAATTGGCTGGGTTCACTATTAACCAAGGCTTCCAACACATCCATCATCTCGTTAATAGTAACCCGACGTGAGATGGGGACTGTCGGACGCACAAGATTCAAACCGTCTTCATCAGTTTGGTTCAACACATGGCATGAAGGGGACCTTTGGACAAGGAGGAAACATATCGCCACCATCAATCAGGTGCAACATGCAAAGGAGTCGGATCAGACTACTAGCTATGCATGGGCACACCCATGGAATTGGAACCTAGGTCTTCTCTCCGTAAGCACCCCAACTTACCAATCCATCTAAAGCCAGGTACTGGAAAATAAATTTATTTTTGATTACACTACTTCAAACCTGTAAAGTAAACATTTATAAATGGAGAAAATCTATGTTAGAAGTAAGGATAAAACAATATTTCTACTTAGGTAGTCTTTTAACTTCGACCTTGAGTCACAAAGCATCAACAATGGTCTAATTTGTGTCAGGCTTTGTATACTGTTGATTCAATTTTACCATGCTAATGTTTTTTGAGGTATAGCTAAGGTTATGGGTGATCTAATCTTCGATTCTACAACCAAATTCAAGTCCTGAATTTTTTATACAAGAATGTGCATAAATGCCAACCTTAATTTAGATTTGTCGTTTTTTATTGAGCTTTCATAAAAAATTGGTAATAAAGTGCAACCAATTGAATATGAAAACAAACCAACATTTTGTTCCTCCTCTTCTAAGCAAGGGTATCTCTCCTCTCAATGCCCCTCTTTGCCCCCCAAGCTAAGCCCAAGTGGCAGCAAAAGTTTGTACAATCCCGTGCAACGGTTTCAGGTGTTGAACCTTCTAGTTTTCTCATGCAACAAAAGTGTTAAAAATATTTTAATCTAAATTCTGATTGTTCTTTCCTGACATGGGGATAGACCATTCGCACGTATCTTCGTTGGGCGTGTTCGTCGGGAGTGTTCTATCGTCTGGTCCTATGGCAGAAGAGGAAAGGCTGGTTTAATGCAGTAGGTGAGTTCCAGATGTTTCCAACTAGCCTCGTGTTTCCTGCCACCACAAAAGCACTTGGAGAGATCTATAAATGCAAGTCCCTGAGGTCTCTTTCGACAATATGGGTGTAACAACACTAGGTTCCCTGCACACCATCAGTGTAGGCCATTCAACGGAGTGTTTTGCATTCGATAGAGTATTCTACATTTGACGATGTTTTTTGCATTTGTTTGAGGTGTTCGATGTATGCTCAGTAGAGCCGTTATTGTCTTTGTGTTGCATATGTTTCTCAATATAAATTATCTTCTACCCCTTTCTGTCTCATTTAGTTTTAGGTATGTCTGTGGCTATCAATGTACCTGTTCCTGGTGATTTTTTATTTTATACATGGTATCAGAGAAAGGTGGTAGGATTTTAGCAGGTAAAGGTCAGAGATCTTGCTAATGCCAAGGAGGTTTCCATTCGATTGTAGCAACATGGCTTGCAGATTCATTGACGACTTCATTTCGGACCATCCCCGCGACTAGGCAATCGGTGCCCCACAAGAATTGAGTTTGATTGCAAGTTCTAGCCCTAGTTCCTCGACATTGCCATCCACCCGGTTCTAGCCCCCTTTATACTCACCCTCTTGATGTCCCCTGCTCCCGCCATGTTGGTGATAAAAACTAGGTTGAAGTACTTGAAGATGTTAATGATGAACCACACTCCACCCTTCCTCACAAAGGGAACCCTTCTATGCAAGACGGGGACAATTCCAACCTTGTACTCGATGAACTTAAGGAATATGGGAATGGCGAGATCGAAGTGGGAGCGAAGTCTCTCATTCAGGATCACCAACAGCGAGGCATAATTTGTTTTTTTCTTTTAAAGTTTCTTTGGCCTCCCGGCTGCGCTGCGTAGCTCGACTGTGCAAGCATTCCTATGCGCAGTCGGATGGGGCCCAAATTTTTTCTAAGTCCTAGCCATCCGCCCGACTGCGCAGTGCAGTCAAACTGCACATTCACTTTCATGCACAGTTGGGTGTTGACCAGGCATTGACCCCCACATCTGTCGGTCTTCGCGTCTCTCATCCCGCGCAGCCTGACGTCGTAGGGCTCCTCAACGCACTCGGGAGGGGGCAAGTTATTTTGACCTCCCTTTGACTTTCAACATGCAGACTATGGTTCTGGTCGAGGTTCTACTTATGGGTTACATCGAGATCGAGAGGAACAAGAACTTGGACCCAGAGACAAGGCTTTACCCAGGCGACAACTATTTCGATCCGTTCGGTTTGGCGATGGATCCAGAGAAGAGCGAGCGGCTCAAATTGAAGTTTGTTTAAGTTGGAAGATTAAGGGGAAATTTTGGAAATATTTTAATTTAAATTTTGACTATTCCTGCCTAACATGGGGACAGAACACGTATCTTCACTGTCGGGAGTGTACTATCGTTTGGTCATATGGCAGAAGTAAGGTCGGTTTAATGTAGTAGGTGAGTTTCAGATGTTTCCAATTGGCCTCATGTTTCCTGCCACCGCCAAAGTACCTAGAGTGATCTATAAATGCATGTCCCTGAGGTCTCTTTCTGTAATTCAGGTGCAGCAGCACTAGGTTCCCTGCATCAACAGTGCATGTCATTCGGTGATTCAATCCGCATACGACAGATCAATCTGCATTCGACAGTGTTTACTGCATATGTGCGGTGTATTTTGCAAGCGGTTATTTCACAAAGGAACCCTTTGTAATATTTTGGTTTATCAATAAAATCATTGTGTTCCTCTGCCTGTCTACATTTGAGTTACCTCTCGCGAGGCTGTATTCGATCCTGTGAGTGTTTAATATTTTCTACAAACTAGCATTTTGTTCCTCCTCTTCTAAGCAAGGGCATCTCTCTTCTCAGTGCTCCTCTTTTCCCCAAAACTGAGCCCAAGTGGAAGCAAAATTTTTTGTAATCCCTTGCAACGGTTCTAGGTGTTGAACCTTCCAGTTTTCTCATACAACAAAAGACTGTATTCCATGCAGTAGCTTTGGTTGTTGAACCTTCCAGTTCTACGACAATTATAAAAAAATATCTTTCAATAAAAGCACAACCATTCAAGCCCAACAAAAGGCCCTAAATTTGAATGACATGGAATCCCAGATTTCGAATGGCATGGTGAAGGCCCATGTGAAAGGCCAGTCCTCAAATGACAAGGAAAAACCCTTTAAAGAAGCTTTATCGATTAGTAAGGGAAAAGCCCAACAAAAACCCAGTTTCATGTTCAATGACCCGGACTAGCAAGGCGAACCAAAGCTTTATTTCAAATAACTTGCCAAACTTGACGAAAATAATCTTTTTGAATTATATTAAGTTTGTGGTATTCCGTCTCTTGAAGCCAAACCAATTTTGGCTTACTAAATTTTATTTGGTGCCGTGATATACTCTACGTTGTCGTTTCTATAGTATTTTTCATATCTAATTTAAAAAATATTTGTCGATAAATATTTTTAAATTTTACAACACTATATGGGGGTAGGGGAGAGCAGACCTTAAAGAAAGGCGATCACTATCCCCTCTAGAATCTTCCTCCCAACGAACCAGGGCTAGGCATGAATCGATGGGCTTACCATCTATATGGCTTGACTACCGTACCAAATTGGATAATGCTCCCAGGTTGATGCATCGCGAACAACTCCTTTACCATCGTTCGCTAAAATCGAAACATTTTTAGAGGTCCTTTCGACTGGTCTCGGGCACAATGCAATGGTTCGGACTATGGCTCTTCTTCTTTGGGAGGTCTAAATTTCAAACTGTGATGTGTGTGGCTATGTGTTAAATTCCCTTGATAAGCTCAACTCTCCCCCTTATGATAGGTCATGGTTGAATGTTCCCCTCATGATAGGTCATGATTGGATGGGGATGCCTAGCCCTTAGGACTACTTGTAAGGGTTTATCCTTATTGAGAATTTTTTTTTTACGTTAATGTCACTATTCTTAATATGTCATTTTTACTATTATAATATAAAATATTTAATTAATTTAATATTTTGTAAAAAAATTAATTCAAAATAATTCATTAAATTTACTTATTTTTGATTGGTGGAAGGTGTTTTGAAAGGGTCTTGAACTTTTTACAACAAGAGACTCAAAAGAGATTCAAATGAGACAAGATTCACAAGAGATCAACCAATTTCTAGGGGGAGCGTGTGTGTCAATTAATTGCTAGGCATCATTGTTGTAAGAAGATCTCAATGACTGGAGTCTTCTCCATCACACATTTATCCCTACTCAATTGGCTATGCATAATAGAAATAAGTGGACTATCATCAGATGGTTATAATCCAACGATGTAGCATGCAATCCAACCAACATTTAAAATATGCATTGCACACATCAGTAGAGCATTCTTGAAGTAGTTGAGCACAATTGAGTTGAATATGACAACCACTCTCTATGCCTACTCTAAAAGACCTAAAATATGATTTTTAGGCAATCATGATAGCATAACTATTTGTAATTGTAAATCTATAAATACTAGAATGTAAGCCATTCTAATCGTTGACTCTTTGGCATTTACAATTGGCATAATTGTATGATTGAGGCTATATACCTTTTGAATGAAAATTGGATTGTTGTCTAGCCTCTTACTCACTTCTTGTGCAAAACATGTATGTATGTCTTACTAAGTGATTAAGGATTTCTATTAAAGCTAGTACCGAATAATTTTGTTACAATTATTCTACATTTTGGATTTCTCCATAGATTTACCATTATAGTTCTAGAATGACTTAAAAATGCTCAAAGTTCTTTGTGTTTAATTGTTTAAAAGCATAAGGAAATTAAGTTGATATGTTTGGTAGTTTAGTCTAAGTTTATATTGTGAGACTCTTTGCACTATGTCTCTTAATGTTGTCAAATTCATACCACTTTTAGCTTAGCCTTATAACCCTTTTCCATTTCTTACTTTAGTCTACAATCCCCTGCTTAGTTAGATTAGCTAGGCACATAGGAGTCAACCTTCTCTAGAGGTTGACTTAGAGACCCCTATTTCTGAGGCATCCAATCTTGGTTGAGGTCTTGAGGGCACAACTCATCCACTTAGGTGGATTTTGGACCAATTATTCTTTGGTATGTTCAATGGAATTCAAATATCAAAATCACCTGATTAGGTAGTATTTTTAAGACATACAATGATAAAATTCAGACACTTAGAAGCTATCTAACATACCAAGATTTTTGGCATGCTTTAAGAGAGTAGCTATCCAACATGCTACCAAGATTTTTTTGGCACACCCAATGGGATGGTATTTCATAGATCCTATTTCAATCACCTGGAGGATTTAAAATTTTGGTGAATAGTCTTTGACCTCACATGTGGAGATTGTATATTCACCTAGAAACTCCATTGAAAGTAAGAATCCAAAAGCATTGGCAATACTACTAGAAATAAGGCTAAAAATCAAATGGTAAAGATACCAAAAATCCTAAATAGCATGCCAAATACCAATCATATGGCTCCATAAACACATTAATAAAAGTCTTAGAGGTATGGTTGGACAAAATTATCTAGCTTGGAATAGTACTATGCCACTCAACCTAGTAGTTCTACATGAAATTATTCATACTACATTAAATTTATTGCCCATTGATGATGACAATAAGAAAAATGACTATGAGCATTGTCAAGATGTCTCATCCGTAGCCATATTCTATAACATTGTCCTTGAAGATGTTATGATAATAATTATTTCTCAATATTTATGGGGTAAGACATTGCAATGGTACAAATATTTAGAAGACAAAAGCATTAGGACTTGGGTTAACCTGACTAAACCATTAGTTTTGGTGTTTGATGATCCAAGGTATTTGTTTGCATTGCTCATGCAATTTTCCTATATAAAAAGAGGTTCATATGAAGCTCTCATAGATTTTAACATCAAATTCAAAATATTATGGGATAGATTCCTTTAGAATTCGTCACAAGCATAGGCATGTATCTACTATGTTTGAGCTCTAAATTCAGATCTGACCCTCCAAATCCAACATTATAAAATTTTCCACAAGTGTTTTAGATGGCTATGAAATTTGAAAATGTGTTGATTTTAGTAGGAAAACTTCCTCCCAAGACTAATAAGTTTGATGCTCCATTATTTTATCAAACATATTTAAAGATCCCTTTGGTAGGTCAATTATTGACTCAACTAGTTCCTCCAATGGATACAATTCCCTTGGTTCAATACTTGAATAACAAGATGCATATTGTATTGAACCCCTAGAAAACTCAAGAGATAAAATATATCACCTAACATATTACCAAGGAGCTTGCAAAATTTGAAAAATAGAAGGAGAACTCCTATCTAGATTGGCTCAAGAGTTCAACACCTCACATATATAACAATAAATTGAATTCCTTTTCAAGGATAAATCATTAATCATAGGATATTGTGACCTTCACCATGGACCAAGATCATTTCCTGACAATAAAAATGTACTTTTTAATTGATCCATTTAGCCCAAATGTAATATTTAATGAAGCAAAACAGAAGGGGTATGGATCAGATGAATATGAAGTAGAAAGCATATTAAATCTATGGAGGATTATAAAAAAAAAAGGAGGGCTAGAAACATGTCAACAGGAACACTGATATTGCCAAAGAAGATAAGCTTACCAAACATTATACTACCAAACCATATTAAAGAACAATGGGAAGATGTAGTAAAGGTCTATAATTAATTTAAGTAGAGAACGATAGAAATGGGTCGTGATTCCAAAATGATGCTCTAGAAGAAGGAATTTTGAAAGAAAGTATTCTAGTTTCTACAAAAGTTGATTTAGCCAAAGTAGCCCTAGAAAGTTCAATGGAAGACATGATAGTTGTTAGCGTACTTAATTCCTTTTTTTCTGTACTACATAATTTAGCCCACTGTTACAACTGATGTAACAGTTCAGTTCAATTCTGGTTGCGCCGATGTTCTATTCCCGACAGTTGTAATATTATTTAAACTCTGCTGTGATTAATAAAATCTAGTTCCTGGTTTTACATGGCATCAGAGCCAGTGGCGAGAAGAAAGGCTGGGGAGAGTATGCAGTTTTGCTTCTGAAGATTGCTGCGTTTTCTGGTGGGAGGAGGAGCTGTGTCTGGCTAACAATTCGCGACGCGATTTTTTTTTAAAAATCACGACATCGCGTGATTATGTAATAAAAAAAAAAAAAGTCCGGACGCAGAGCGCTCCCCGCCCCTGGTCGCAGCGCCCGTGTCCGCGTTGGAGGACGACGCGGCGTGCACTGTGAAGACACAGCGCGCATCGCCCCCCCGGTTGGAGGAGGAGGCGTGGACAGCGTGCAACGCGCGTCCCAACGCCCCGCCCCCGCGTAGGAGAACGGAGGCCGAGACAGCGCGCAACGCGCGTCCCAAGGCCCCCCCTGCGCAGGAGAACGGAGGGCGAGACAGCGCGCAAGGCGCGTGTCCCAACGCCCTCGGCCCCCCGTTGGAGGGAGGACGAGACAGCGCAAAACGCGCGTGTCAGGTCCGCTCCCCCGGGCGGCGCGTCAGGTGGGGAGGAGTTCCCAGGCCCCCCACCCCCCCGTCCCGCTGACGGGAATTTTAAAATTCCAGCAGAGCCAGCGCGGATCGCGCAGAGGAGGAGGGAGCACCCCCCCGCACGTCCGCTCCGGACGAAAATAAAAAAATAAAAATAAAAATAATTCCCGGTAGGAGGACGGAGTTGCAGACGGAAGCGGCCGGGGTGAATTTTTTTTTACGCAGTGCGAGCGAGCGGAAACAGCAACGCGCGACGAAGCAAAGCCGCGGCCGCGAGTTGCAGAGGAGGTTGTTGTGGAGGAGGAGCATTCTGAGGTTGAAAACGGAGGAGGTTGACTGATCCTTTCGGATCAGCCCGCTGGCTCACGTGGTCGTGAGCCGTGCGGTAAGGCTCAGGGAGCCTGCAGGTCGGGGGTTCAAATCCCGCCGACTCCCCCCAAGGTATAAATTTTTTTTTCAAACGTTTTTTAATTATTATTATTTTTAGTTAAATTTTTTAATTTTAATTTATTTTTTAATAGTTTTTAAACTTTATAAATTAAAATTTATTTTTAATTTATTTTTTAAAGTTTTAAAAACTATATAAATTAAAATTATTATTTTTTAACTTTAAATAAATAATAATTATTAAAATGCTTTGTTAAAGAAAGCCTTTTAAGGGGGGATATTTTTTTCAAAAAATCAAAGGGGGATAGTGAGTAATTTTTCGAAAAATAGCAATTTGGCAAATTGTAAAAGGTGCATTTTCGGTTGTGACCGACACCTTGTGGGTTATTCTTGTGGGCAGTTTTTTTATGTTGTATGTTGCATATTTCATTTTTGCACTATAACATTAAAAACTTAAAATCAAAACACTCCCTAAGTCCCCGGAATAATTAAAACCCATCCGTGCAATTTATTGCACTGCAGCGTTCGGTATTTGTGATACCTCTGGCCAGCACTTACAGGTAAAGCTGTCGTGATTTGGCTACTGTATCCGCCGCCTAATATAGCTGCTACAATGACGTCTGAGCTTGTTCTCTATAAATCGTCGGGGAGGAATAAGTACGCCATTTTTGCATTTTTTACTCCATCCACTACCCTTTATCGCACTTGTGTTTAGGCGTAAATCCCGACGAAGTATTCTTCATAGTGTTTAGGGGAAGTTACGCCCCACGCATGAGAAGAATCTTCTATGGTAGGTGCCATCAACAAGGCGATTCCCTTTCAGCACCGCTTATGTTCCACGTATCGTATGATCTCTAAAACTCACCTATAGTCTCCCTCACGTAAGGGCGGGTGATTTTTGTTGATCTTTCTAAATACCTATAGTTTCCCTCACGTAAGGGCGGGTATTTTGTACGGTATATTGGCCTAGCAAAAGGTATATCGAAAGGGGGACCAATTGGTGATATAAGGAACCTTCACTATGGCCGTCGTTGCAAAATTGATGACTGATCCGCATCAGTTATTGAAAGGTCCAAATTATACACCATGGAAACATAAGATGAAGGCTATTCTCCAAATGGAAGATTTGTGGGATATTGTTACTGGAGTAGCAACTAGGCCTTCACCAACAAGCAGGATCCACAGGTCCTTCAACAGATCAGATAGCTTTTGACAAGAAAGACAATCGAGCAAAGGTGCTCATTTTGTTTGTTGTTTCAGATGAAGTGCAACCTCATATAGCTGACAAAGCAAGTGGTAAAGAGGCATGGGATGCCCTTAAAACCATCTATGAGGGAAAGAATGATTCCACCATTCTTCATCTTCAACAACAACTTCATAACCTGAGTTTGAGGCAGGGTGAAACAGTTGAACTCTTTCTGTGCAGAGTGTCTGAGTTGAAAGAGAAATTGAGTTCTCTGGGAGATACTGTGGACGAAAAGCTTCTCATTTCACTTGTGATGAGAGCTTTACCTTCTTCATTTGATATGTTGATAACCTCCATCCAGGTGTCTCAACGACAAATTACCTACATCGAGTTGGTCAATCTGCTTCAACAACAGGAGGCACGCCAACTTCACAAGGATGATTCTTCCAATACAGCCCTATACACCAACAGCCAGGGTTCTAGGAAGAAAGGTAATGGGCAAAAAGGAGGCAACTTTCAGAAAGGAGGAAATTCTCAACAAGATACGAAAGGAAAAGGCAAACAACCTCAACAGAAGAAGAGGTGGTGCAAGATCTGTGAGAAAGACAACCATGACACCAACAGGTGTTGGCATAAGAACAAGCAAAAAGGCCAAAACAAACCACAAAATAAAAACAAGCAACCCCAGGTGAATGTTGCTGTTGAAGAATCTGACTCAGATTCTGAATGGGCACACAAGGTGCTCATGACTACCACAGATTCCACACAGAGGGATCCTATTTGGTATGTCGATTCTGGAGCTAGCAAACATATGACTGGTGACAGATCGTGGTTTGAATCATTTGTGGCCAAAGAGGGCAAACCTGTCACCATTGCTGATGATAAAACCTACAGGGTTCAGTGAGAGGGTACAGTTTCAGTCACTCTTCCTGATGGCAAGTGTCAGATTGACAAAGTCCTCTATGTTCCGGGATTGGCCAACAATTTGTTGTCAGTGACACAAATCCTGGACAGAAATATGGTTGTCAACTTTCATGTTGAGAATGGAAAGAAGTGTTGTACCATTACCAGGAAGGGTAAGCAGATTGCAACAACTTCATATAAGCACGACTTATTTGCACTAGATGCTATCTCTACTCCACATGTTGCCATGACTGTCTCTACCAAGGAGGCAACTTCCCTATGGCACAAGAGATATGGGCATCTTAGTTCTGGCTACTTACTTGAGCTCAGCAAGTATGAGATGGTAAAGGGTCTTCCTTCCCTTTTTGCCACATTGCCAGTGTGCTCTGACTGCTTGGCAGGAAAGCAGCATAGAGTACCATTTGAGAAGAGCTCAACAAGAGCACGAAAACCTCTGGAGTTAATTCACACCGATCTATGCGGTCCTTTCACACCCAACAGTTGTGGAGGGAAGAGGTACTTTCAGTTATTCGTAGATGACTACTCACGAAAGATGTGGGTTTTCTTTCTCCAACTGAAATCTGAAGCTTTCGCATTCTTCCAACAGTTCAAGAAATCCGTTGAGAAGGAGTCAGGAGCTTCTATTAAAACCCTCCGCTCAGATCGAGGGGGAGAGTTTACCTCTAATGAATTTTTTGCATTCCTAGATAAGCATGGAATCAAGAGACAGCTTAACAATTGCCTATACTCCTCAAAGAAATGGAGTTGCCGAGAGAAGGAACCGTTCTATCATGGAAATGGTTCGTTGTATGCTCACAGGAGCTACTCTTGGGCAACAATATTGGGCGTAAGCTGTCACCACTGCAGTGTATCTCGTTGAATAGGGCACCCACAAAGGCCCTAAAAGGAATGACTCCACAGGAAGCATGGAGTGGTCGAAAACCCTCCATATCTCATCTACGTATTTTCGGATGTCACGCTTTCATGCACATACCGAAAGAGAAAAGGAAGAAGCTAGATGAGAAAACACTGAGATGTATTTTTCTTGGTTATTCTCAGCACTCTAAAGGATATCGGTTGATAGATCCTTTGACCAAGAAAATTCATATCAGCAGAGATGTTGTCTTTGATGAAGCTTTCACATCACAGAGCACATCTAAAGTACACCAAGATATTGTGGAAACTAAGGAAGAGAAGATTCCTTCGTCAACACAGACAGGAGGTCCTTCTACATCTTCTTCACCACCACCGAAGAAGAATCCTAAATGGTGTACAAATACAATCAGAGACGCAAATTTATCCACTCCTCCCAATTTGAATTTGGATAGACCTCGTACACGCAGTATGGCTCAAAAGGAGAAAGAAGCCAAAGAAACTGGTGAGGTTGATGATCTTTGTCAATCTTTTGAGGAACTTTCTGTGACTCCAAGTACAGAAGTAGAGGATATGGATATTGATGATGACAGGGCATTCATGTCTACCATAGATAGTCTTGAACCTGCATCAGTGCAAGATGCTCTCAGTGAGCCTCAATGGAAGGCCGCTATGGATACAGAGTATGAGTCTTTGATGAAGAATAAAACTTGGAAGCTTGTTGATTTGCCGCATGGAAAGAAACCCATTGGCTGCAAATGGGTATATAAAGTCAAGTACAAGGCAGATGGAACAATTGATAAGCATAAGGCCCGTCTTGTTGCAAAGGGCTATGCTCAAAAAGAAGGCATTGACTACGAGGAAACTTTTGCACCTACTGCTCGGATGACCACAATTCGGGTTATGTGTGCTATGGCAACACAATATGGGTGGAAAGTTCACCAGATGGATGTCAAAAGTGCCTTTCTAAATGGTGATCTCCAAGAAGAAGTCTATATGACTCAGCCTGAAGGATTTGAAGTGGAAGGCCAACAGCAGAAGGTTTGCAAATTGGTCAAATCCTTGTATGGTCTGAAACAAGCTCCTCGAGCTTGGTATATAAAAATGGACAATCACCTTATGCAACATGGATTTAAGAGATGTCCGTCAGATGCAAACCTCTATTTCAAGAAACAGTGGTTCTGAGATAGTGTTGCTTGTACTCTATGTGGATGATCTGCTCATTACAGGGAGTTCAGAAACTATGATCTCTACTGTCAAAAGAAACTTGTGCAAATATTTTGAGATGACAGATCTCGGACTTCTCCATTACTGTCTTGGTCTGGAATTCAGCCGGAAGGAGCACTCCATCAAAGTGTCTCAGAAAAAATATGCCAAGACATTGCTGGAAAAATATCGCATGACTGATCGCAAGCCAATGGCAACTCCGATGGAGAATGGACTTCAGCTTATCGCGATATGATGACTCACCTCGTGTAGATGGTACTCTCTATCGACAGCTTGATTGGGAGTCTCATATATCCGACCAATACTAGGCCGGATCTCGTATTTGCTGTCAACTATCTTTCGAGGTTCATGCAGGAGCCTAAGACCACTCATTGGAAAGCAACAAAACGTGTTCTTCACTATGTCCGTGGTACTATGGAATATGGCCTAGAATACAAGAGGAACAACAAATTCTTCTTGCAAGGATACACGGACTCCGACTATGCCGGATCATTTGATGATCGCAAGTCAACTTCTGGATACATTTTTCATCTGGGATCCGGTCCTGTCTCTTGGCACAACAAGAAGCAACAGGTGGTTGCTATTTCATCAACAGAGGCAGAGTATCGCGCCGCACGTGAAGCTGTGTGCGAAGTGATATGGTTACGTCGCATTCTGACAAGTATGGGCCATCCATCAAAATCTCCAATACACTTGTTTTGCGACAATCAGGGTGTTCTCGAACCTAGTCAAGAATCCAGTCCATCATGAAAGAACAAAGCACATTGACACACAATGTCATTTCATTCGAGATGAAGTTCCAAAGCACCGAATTCAGCTTCAAGCACATTCCCACCGATGCTCAAGTTGCGGACATTTTCACTAAGGCACTTGGACGTGTCAAATTTGAATTGTTTCGCAGCTCACTTTGTATTGCAAAATGATGTAAGGGGATGTTAGTAGTCTAGTATAGCTATTAGTTATTACATTACCCAAATAATGTAATAAAGGGGGATGTTAGCGTACTTAATTCCCTTTTGTCTGTACTACGTAATTTAGCCCACTGTTACAACTGATGTAACAGTTCAGTTCAATTCTGGTTGCGCCGGTGTTCTATTCCCGGCAGTTGTAATATTATTTAAACTCTGCTGTGATTAATAAAATCTAGTTCCTGGTTTTACAATAGCTTCACTAGAATCTAGACCAAATAATGGGCAACCATCTTGGAATATGATGAGAGTTAGTTCTCCTATAATTTGTAAGTATGAATAAGAGGATGGATATTATACAACTACTTAATAGATCACGAAGTTGAATTTGTTATCATACCAAAAACAATTTGTGATGCTATAAGCCTGAAATATACCAACATGGGGCATTGAGTTATCCAATTTAATAAGATGCAAGTCAAATCAATAAAGATAGCTAAGAAAAAATCAATGATACTCCAAACAATACTAAATTTAACAACAATTCAAGATATTATTTTTTTGGTAATATTAAGAGAAAAGAGGGTTTTGAAAGGGACCCCACAACCTTTTACATAGCACCCAACAATACAGATAGAAGTAAAACAGAATAAACACTACAAAAAAAAAACAAAAAGGAGCCCACCAACCCAAAAAAATCCAGACAAATTGACCAGTGAGAGAACTGAGATGGTTCTAAATCAAAGAATCAAATTCATGAATAATTTCTCCAGACATATGAGCAGCCTCGTCAGCATAATCCAAGACCATTTTAACGGAGTTCCAAACTGCACGTTGCTTGATTTTTGACTGACGATCTAGAAAGAACCTTTACCTCATCGTCCTCGTGATCCCTGAAAAATCCCTCAAACAATTCAAGCTATTATAATAGTAAAACTACCTCCAACTTTTAATTCATATTACATCATTACATCATATTTATACTTATAAATTACATGCACATGCGATATTTTAATAAAGTCTCAAAGAATCATAAGATGTTCTTGTTTGTCCTTCCTTCTAGAATTGAAATTAAAATAGCACTGCGCATCAAAGGATAGGTTTCTCTAAGATAGCTCAACTTTTAGAGTATGGGACGGTGACGATTATCTCCAAATCTGTGACCGTCTTCCTGTCATCTTATAACTGGAACTAATTTAAATAGTCCCAAAGTGTTGCGACGTCTACAGGTTCCGATAATGCTAGTTACAATTCGGACTGTACATTTACCTCTAACGTGATTTTCAATGTCTTTCATGGGAAATCCAATAAGTGTCATCACTTTCAGTTTCAAGCAACAGCCGGAAGCACACAATGTGTGAACAATGTTTGTTGCACTTATTTAAAAAAGGTTCGAAAGGGAGGCTTATCACTCGCTTTTGTAATTGGTTTGTATCCAAATAAAATTGTGCTTACAATTATGATGATTGTTTTTATACACTAAACTAAAAATAGTTGTCACGTAGAGATCTTATATTTTTAGCTTATACTTAGAATTATTTATTATAACGTTTTTAAAGTGATATTTAATGGATTTAAGGTGAGTGATAGAAATAAAAAGTTTTATATTATAATTTAATACTTTAAAAATTATAAAAATATACGATTATATATGAATTTCAATGTATTTATATTATAGATCTAACTAACTTTATTTATAAGTCAATTTTAATATTTGAAGTATAACCTAAATGCCTTCAATAATAAATGTGTTGGTACTATGTAAAAATAAATCTAAAAATTGTATAGATCAACCAAGTGTAAGTCCAAACAAGTTTGATGCAAACAATAAATTTAATACAAAATGGAAAGTGAAAGGTATATTTAATTCAGTGAAAATAATAATAATAAAAAAACTCATTATAATTATATATATTAAACTTAGTTTTAATTCAATTATATTTAATACATTAAATCAATATTATTTTAAAATCAATTATATGAGATTGAATGGATTCGTCATTACTACATGATAGTGTTACAATAAAATTGATAATTTGATGCACAAGCATCCAATGGTGTAAGGAAAATCTTGCACCACCAAAATATATATATATATATATATATATATATATATATATATATATATATATATATATGTTTGGATCCATGTGTTTAGATGCATATGTTGGAAATTCAAGTTTCAAGTGAATTTTTTTCCTGGGTAGGAAAATGAAAAATCAAATTTCAAATGAATATTTTCATGGGTGGAAAATGAAATGCGGGAAACGAAGTTACACTTTCCATAACATTCTTTGGGAAGTTATTAAAAGAGAGAATAAATATTACCAAAGGTAGTTGGGTATCATAGATCATGGCTCCAATTTGCAGATCTCTAGTATTTGTAATAAAACTGGCCTTATGGTCATACATTGTAATTTTTAATTTTTTTTTTATTGAAGAAATATTTGATGTGGGGATTATATTGATTTTTTTTTGTGATTTAATATTATATGTGGGGTTTATGTTGATTTTTTTTGTGATTTTGAGTACTGTGCAAGTGTTGGGTGGAGTAGCCCTTCACCAAGTGGTATTAGAGCGAGAGTTCCTGAGTGTGTGAATAGATCACTGAACATGAGGTAGTTTGCACTAGGATGTGTGGTTGAGGGTTATGAGAAAAGCAATAAAAATGTCTCCACAAAGAAACCATAGTAGGAGAAATATTGTGGTATCGAATGAGTGTTTTAGAGCCCTCCAGAGACAAGTTCAAGCACTACAAGAGGAGCTACGTAGAGGTTTTGATCCAAGAATATAATAGGAAAGTGAATATGAAGCTGAGAAAGAGTCCCAACTCAATGAATAATAGGAGGTCGTAGATCCTGAGTAAGTCAGATTATTTAAGGCCATCTCCAATATTGGAAAAAGGTCAAAGATTGATGTTTCTACATTTTTTGAAAATATTAACCTAGAAGAATTGATCGATTAGATCGATGATATGGAGGAGTACTTTGAGTATGAGGAGGTGGAAGATCTTGAGAGGGTCAAATTTGCAAAGACCAAACTGAAGGGTCATGCTAATATCTTGTGGAAGGGAGTACAACTAGATAGAAATAGAAGGGATCCCTATGTGTGAACGAGATATTTGGCAAGCGGCTATGTGAGGGTTTCATCTGGGTTGAGTGCAAGCAACTCTAGAGGTTGGTTTTTAGGGCCTTCGAGCCCTAGCGGCCAATATTTTTGTGGTTTATGCTCAATATTTTAGCAAGAAATGTTGCAGGGGATCCAAGATGGGTTAGAAATTTATCTTTCAACAGATCATACTGTGAACTTGAGTGACAACGGCTTCCAATTTGCTGCACAAAATAAAAGTGAAAACCATACCTTTCCACGATGTCTAGGGCAAGGATTAAAGAGATCACGAAACAAGTTTCAAGAAGTTGATCAAAAAATGGCTCATATCTCAAGTGAATTTGGTGCTAAGGTGCACCCACAAAATAATTCTACTATGAAAACCCATGTCAAGGGTAAGAATTTTGAAGACTCGGTCCCAAAAATGAATTTTAGGGATGCCCTTCATGGTGGAAAACCTCAGCCCAATGCTAATATCAATATTAGGGCTTCCCATAAACCTCTAAGAATGCCTAAGATTGATCCTAGGAAAATGGAGTCAGGATGTCTTAAAGCAGCTGATGGAACTCCTATTGTTAAGCTTGATATGGGTAACATTCAGACTGGCATTGAAGATTTGGAAAAAAGAGGACTAATTTGTCGGTTCGTGGGTTTTCATCCGAGTCTATCTACTTTCAAAGTCTGGGCTACAAAAATTTGGAAAACTAAAGGTGAGTTACAAATCTCTATTTATCCAAATGGTTATTTTCTTGTTTTATTTGCTAATAATGAAGATAGAGAGAAAACTTTTCAAGGGGGTCCTTGGTTTTTTGGAAGGGCAGGGCTTTTCATGAAGCCCTGGCATACTAAATTTAAAGTCGAAGAAGAGATGCCTTCTATAGCTCCCGTGTGGGTTAGACTCTTTGGCCTCCCTATTGAATTTTGGAATCCTACTATTTTTTCTTCAATTGGAAACTCTTTAGGAACTTTTATGATGACTGCTGATTGTACTCAAAATTTTGAACATATTATTTATGCTCGGATTTGTGTTTTAATGGATTTTGACAAACCCCTACCTAAAAATATCACATTACAATTTGGGGAAGACACTTGGGAGCAAGTAGTGGACTATGAGAACATTCCTTTTCATTGTAGAATTTGCCATGAATATGGTCATTTGGCCAGTGCTTGCCCAAATAAAATTCTTGATCAAAAGAAAGAAGATATAAACTCAACAAGTTTCCAAATACCTAAGAAGAAGAACACTCAAAAAAACCAGTTATGAAGGATCAATCAAAGTCATCTGCTAATATGTTTGAAATCCTTTCCACAAATGATGTCCCAAGTGAGGAAGAGGAAATAATGGAAACTAAAATCTTAGAAACACAATTTAAATATGAAGGGAAGAACTCAGAGACAAACCAACAAATCAAAGGTTTTCAACAGAAAAAAAAAGGAGAAAATTTACACAAGAAAAACAATCTTTCAAATGTCAAAACTTCAAATAATGCAAGTCCCAATATAGACTCCATTGAACCATCTAGTAAAATTTTGGTTGTGTACGAGCATTCTTCAAGGTTAGAAGCCATCTCAGATTCAATTGGAATAAGTCAAGAAATAGGGAAAAAAAATTGAAGATGGATTCTAATCAAAAAGTAGGTCGCAAGACCAATCAATATCATATGGTAAAAGAAGGTGAAAAGCTTGTAGAGGAAGGTAAGATTAATGCCCTTCCCAACTTTTTTAGCCCTGGTATTAATGAAGATCATCACTTGGAATATTAGAGGACTCAAAGGGAGTCTTTCAAAACAAAATGAAATTAGAAGAATGATTCAGATAAATCATCCACATCTTGTTTTCCTTCAAGAAACAAAGATGTCAATGGAGGATATGGACTCAATTGCCAGTAAAATTTGGCCAGCTGGAAAAGTGGTTTCCCTCGGTTCCCAAGGGACTTCGGGTGGCATTGCTTGTCTTTGGGACCCAAAAGAGGTAGTTATTCACCATATGGTTGGCAGTTGGGGTTTGTTGGCTATAGCTATTCAAAGTAGACATTCCAACCAGATTATGCTCTGCATTACTGTTTATGCTCCGACTTCTTTGGAGGAAAAAAGAAGACAGTGGAAGGATATTACTCATATTATCTCTCATTTTCCTAAAGCTTGGATCTTGATCGGAGGAGATTTCAATACCATCCTCTCTCTGGATGAGAAAAGGGGGGAAATAGAAATTTGGACAAAAGCACCGACCTCATGAGCGAATATATTGCAAACCTCCATCTTGTGGATATCCAACCGAGATAATGGCCTTATGACTTGGTCTAACAGAAGGCAAGGCTTAGCTTGTATAATGGAGAGATTGGATAGGTTTTTGCTCTCTAAAAATTTCTTAATCCATGGTCACATTCCTAAAGTGAAGACTCTTAATAATGTTGGTTCGGATCATTGGCCAGTCATGGTGGAAATGTGGAAAACCAATGTGAGTTTCTCTCCTTTTCATTTTCAATTAATGTGGCTTAGAGACATTTCCTTCAGACCTCATGTGCAACAATGGTGGAAGGAAGGTAAACCTAGGCATGGGACTAAGATGTTCTGTTTTGCCAAAAGACTGCAATACATTAAATCCAAAATCAAGACTTGGAACTGGAAAGAGTTTGGGGATGTTCATAAAAAAAAACATGAAGTTATTGCTCATCTTGAAAATTTGAATAAGAAAATCCGTTTAGATGGCCTCACAGAGAAGAGAAGTGCAGATGAAATTAAACTCACAACTCGGTTAGAGGAATGGGAAAAAGAGAAGAAATCTTATGGAAGCAAAAATCTAGAATTCAATGGCTCAAAGAAGGAGATCGAAACACAAATTTCTTCCACAAATCTCTTCTAGCTCGAAGATCTCACAACTTTATTTCTTCCTTAAAATCAGATTCTGGAGATGTTGTTTATACTTGGGATGGCATGAACTCTATTGTTGTTGATTACTTTTCCAATATTTTTGCTGCTACTCCTCTTGACTCAACTTCACAACAAAATGTTCTTCAAGCAATCCCTTCTCTTATCACTTCTGAGGAGAACTCTATTTTGACTACTCCTATTACTATCAATGAGCTTCAACAAGTAGTTTTTAAAATGCAAAAAGGGAAAACCCCAGGTCCTGATGGTTTTCCCATTGAGTTCTACCAAGAGTTCTGGGATATCCTTCATGTTGATTTATTAGAGGTGGTGGAAGAAGCCAGGAAAGCCAAAGAAATTTTGAAGGTTATCAATAAAACTTATATTACTCTTGTTCCAAAAGCTCAAGAGGTTGATCATATCTAAGCTTTTAGACCTATTGCTTTATGTAATGTTCTTCTCAAAATCATTACTAAAATCATGGCAGAAAGGTTGAAGCCTCTTTTGCATAAGATTATTTCCCTAGAGCAAGGGGGTTATGTGGAAGGACGTCAAATAGTAGATGAGATAGTTCTTGCTCAGGAAGCCATCCATTCCATGGATATGCAAAATTCTCCTTCCATGTTCATTCGGTTAGACTTATCCAAAGCTTATGACAGAGTGGATTGGCACTTCCTTATCAAAGTTTTGAGGCAATTTGGTTTCTCTAAGGATTGGATGGATTGGATTATGGGATGTATCTCTTCAGTTTCCTACTTAGTTCTTATCAATGGCAGGCCTTCTCAGTCATTCCCAGCTTCCAGAGGTATTAGGCAAGGTGACCCGCTATCCCCTTATTTATTCATCATTCTTGTCTGAATGCTTGGGTAGGACTATAACCAAAAAGAGGGAAAACAAAACCCTTGAGGGAGTTACCATTGCTCATGGAGCTAGACCTATCTCTCATCTTCAATTTGTGGATGACTCTACTCTTTTAGGTAAAGCTACAATTAAGGAAGCTTCTAATATTAAGCAAATCATTAGCTATTTTTCTAAGGCTATCTGGGCAGTTGATCAATGAAGACAAATCTAAAGTTATTTTCTTTCACTGCTTCTGCTAGATAGGAATCCATGGTCTTGGATAAATTAATATATAAGAAGACCTCTCTTCCAATCACTTATTTAGGTATTCCCATAAATATTCAAAGGCAAAAAAATAAATATTGGAATTGGTTGTTGGACAAAGTCAAGAAGAAAATTGGAAAGTGGACCAACAAGTGGCTTTCTTCTAGGGGTAGAATCACCTTGGTAAAATCAGTCCTTCAAGCTATTCCTATTTATGTTTCTTCCATTTTGAATATCCCAAAGGTTGTTCTTCGAGAATTGGATCAAATCAGTCATCGTTTCCTTTGGAGTGGTACTAAGGAGAAAATAAAATGGGCCTTGGTGAAATGGGATACTTTATGTCTTCCTAAGAGTGAAGGGGGGTTAGGATTCCGGTCTTCTATTAATAACAACAAATCTTTAGCTGCTAAATTATATTGGAGGATGTTGCATAACCCCAATGCTCTTTGGGCCAATAATCTTTGTGCTAAATATGCTGAGAACAAAAGTCCTGAAGACCTTGTTCGCTATCAACTTCCTACCAAAGGTTCTCCCATTTTAGCAGTTCTTAAGACTGGTGAGGATTTGATAAAGAAAAAATTATTTTGGATCATTCATAATGGTCAACAGGCAAATTTTTGGATAGATTCTTGGGATGGTCACAAGCCTTTGATAACTCAGTTTCTCGATTGGAGGCCTTGGATGGAGGAGCTTCACCGAGCTAATTGGATAAAGGTGGCTAATTACTATCGGTACCATACTGGTAATTCAAAGGTTGGTAGATATTGGATCCCTATTGAGGACTGGCCTATTCAAATCCCAGAAAGGCAAAGACAAGATATCCAAGGCATCCTTCATATGAGATCCCTCTCTTGGTCCCATGAAAAAGATTGTTTTGGATGGAACAACACTACTAAGGGTGAGTATTCAGTTGCTCAAGGTTATTTGACCTTATGCCATAATAATCCCAACCATTCTTCTGACATATTTTCTCGATTGTGGGCTCAAAAGCTCTGGCCTAAGGTGAGGTTCTTTAATTGGATTTTATTGCATCGTAGGGTGCTTACTGGTGAGCAACTTATGAAGCGTGGTTTTCATGGCCCTTTTAGATGTGAAATGTGTGAAGAGAATGTAGAAAATCTCAACCATATTTTTATTGAGTGTACTTTAGCCTCTGAGCTATGGAGGAGAATGGCCACTTTACTTGGCTTACAGTGGTCCAATTTTTTTACTTTTGAACAACTTTGGAGGGATTGGCCTAATCAAGAGGGTGTTGATCATTTTATTAGGCGAGTAGTTTGGATGGGTTCTACCATTCTTCTTTGGAATATTTGGAATGAAAGGAACAACCAAATTTTTAATCAAGATAGGAAGGATATTCACTATATTTGGCAAAAGACCATAGCCAACTTAGTTGAATCAGTCCATCAACTCCTTAATCACCCCCAAAACTCCCACCAAAGATGGGATCAAGTGATGCAAATATTGAAGATTAAATATTCTAAGGGCAACCAACTTAAAGGGAATGTGAGTATTAGTAAGATGGATAGGACTAGAAATTGGCAACCTCCTCCTAAGGATTTTGGAAAAGTCAATACTGATGGAGCCTCTAGAGGGAACCCCGGAAAAGCCAGTGTGGGAGGAATTGGTAGACTTTCAGATGGCTCCCTGGTTTTTACTTTTGCTGAGAATTTGGGTATTCTTTCCAATAACCTTGCTGAGGGGTATGGTATCCTCAGAGGCCTTCAAGAGGCTACTAAGGTTGGATGGGAAAAGGTGTTAGTTGAGTCTGACTCTCAACTTATGATTAATCTCTTGAAGACTCCTTCTAAGAATCATAAGGTGGATTGGAGAATAAAAAGAATTATTGAGAAGATTCAATTAATCCAGATGGGATTTTTGAAAGTTGATTACAATCATGTGGTCAGAGATCAAAACAAGAGTGTTGATGCTTTAGCTAATTGGGCTTTGGACAAAGGTGATCTTACTTGTTATGGCCACCCTCCTATATGGTGGGCTTCTCAAATTAGGGAAGCTCTTCTTTCTATCATTTCTTTGGATGGCTCCAGTTCTGAAGGTACCTAGTTTCTTCTTGTTTTTTTTTTTTGCTTCTCTTTGGTTCATTCAGTTTTTTTTAGTTCCCTAGCTCATTCTATTCTTTATTTTGTTTCCTCTGTTGATTCTTGCCTTAATAGTCTTCTGGTCTAGATAGGTCATTGTTATGTTCATTTTTTTTCTTTTTTCTTTTTGTTTTTTTTGTTTAGTTTTTTAAGGTGGGTGGGTTCTTTTGTTTTGTTTTGTTTTTGTGTTCTTTGTGTTGTTTTTTGTTGTTCATGTGTTTTTGTTGTTTTGTGTTTTTTTTTTATGTTTTTTGTTATTGTTCTTGTGTTTTTTTCATTCTTGTTCTTGGGTTTCTCTTTGTTTGTGTTATTTCATGTTTTTATGTGTGAGTGTTTTCTATGTTTTTTGTTTTTGTTTATTGTCTGTTGTTGGTTGTTTTTTATTTTTATTTTTATTTTTTATTTTTTAGGTTTTGGTTGTGTTTATTTTTCATGTTTTTTTTGGGTTATGTCTTTGTAGTGTTCTGTTGTTTTTGTCTTGTTTGTGTTTTGTTATGTGGTTCTTGTGTTTTTCTATGTGGTTTGTGTTGTGGTTTCTTTTATCTTATTGTGCGTGTTTGGTTGTGCTTTTGTTTTTGACACACTCAAGGAGCATGTTTTTTATTTTATTTTATTATTTTTGTTGTTATTTACTTATTTTTAAATTGGTTTTGTGTGTTTGTTTGCTCCTTGAGTATGTCAAAGGTGGTAGGC